>QFEL01001429.1:651-23997 GCA_003316195.1 Neoboletus brunneissimus | reverse complement strand
GTAGGGTACACTACTTAAACGACTAGCTCACGTCCCTGTACCGTAGCTTAGCTTCCCGAAATCTACTCTTAACAAGCTCACCTTTGTGCGATCAACCCTTCGCTTGTCACTGGACTGGCTAGGACCTTCGCATTCCTTTGTACTCGACAACAAGGCCTTAGACCTGAGTCGACCTAGGCTTCGGACCATAGATCCTCGCCTTCACCTGCGCTCCTCGCTACCTAATCCCTGTATCCCTACGCCCTTGGTTTGAGCCACCACTTTCGGGTCTACGGTCGTCCTTCCCAGGTCGAGCTGTAACACTACCCGGTTGGAGCATAACAAATTGACTGTTACCTTGTTGAACTTGCCACTTTTTCCACCCTTTCTTCCTCTACCTTCTCCGCATCCTCCTTGCCACTAAACGACAATGAGATCTGTCTTATTGAACAAGTTGAAGCCCATTGGACTGGGCACGAAGGACATCAACCATTACTCCCATTGCACCCCTGGTACGCAGAAACCTGTTACAAGTGCCATTGCCTCAGACATATTTGCCCTGAATGCCAGTATTATCAATGCCCCAACTGCCTTAGCTGGGCCCCAGGCCACCTCGGCTTCTGCTGCACGGTTTGAAGACTTGTCCAACCCCCTCCATCAACTTTGTCAGCGTCTTCATCCTCACGTCATACCACTCCTTCCTCCTCATCCACTTCCAGTCCATCTCACCCAGTACCACCACCTCATCACACCTCCTCTTATCCTTGTCATCGGCCCACCCCTGCACCCACTCATCATCCTGCACCCCTGCCTTCATGCCCCTGTACCCCGGAGTACAATAACAATGATGATGTCTACGATGACTGTTATAGTTTGACCTGGAAGGGGCAACCATAGACCTGAAAGGTAGAAGCTCCTAACAGAGGAGACGAGGGGAGGAGGTGAGGATTGAAGGTCCGTAGCCTCAGTTGACTCAGGTCTAAAGCCTTGTTGTTGAGAGCAAGAGTAGCGAAGGTCTAAGCTTGGTCCAGTGACAGGCAAAGGCGGATCACACAAAGGTGAGCTTTTGAGAGTAGGATTCAGAAGGCTAAGCTAGAGTACAAGGATGCTAGCTAGCAGTTTAAATAAGGTACTCTACTGCACACAGACTGAGTCACAAATGGTAAGTATAGGGCAAGGGGGAGAGTGTATGCATAGTGTCCGAGCAGGGGTACTACAGCAGGGGCACTAAAGAGAGTGGAATGGATGAAGTACTTGGATATGAAAGGTGGAGATGAAAGGGGCGCTGCCCAGGGTGAAGGGGAAGGGTTCAGAAAAGAATCCGGGCTAGGCTGTGTAAGTTTAAGGTTTAAAAATGAAAAGGTACTGATTGGGACCAGCGATGAGTCAGAGAGGGGAGCGAAGGTGCGAAAGGAAGAAGACATAGCTGGAGACAGAGGACTGGTTGAGAAGGGGTGAAAAAGAGTAGTAGTACAAGTGGATTGTAACATGAATCATAACAATAACATTGCTTGAGGTAACATCACCGGATCCCCCTACGGTGGGTCAGCCAACCTCTACTAGAAATCTGTTCACCAGTGGCTAACAGGATAACCAGGGGGTAATGTTACTGTTACGTTCTAACCTGGGTAGGCCCGAGACGTAGACCGGTAGGCGACTTCTTATCAAGGATGTCCTGACGGGAGCGCCAGACAACGGAAGAAGGCGATCAAGGGTATTGCAAGGTACGCGAATACAAGGGGTATGGTCAATGTGGACAAGGTACAAGTCCAGTGATAGAACCGGTAAGCTGAAGCTAGGGTATAACATGCTAGGATCGTCCGGTATATAAGGATAACTAATGAAGAGGAGCCCGAATGTGGGCCAAGGGTATGGGTAAAGGGTGAGGACGTCAGAGGGACGCGCAAGCCTAAGTAACAAGTGTGAAATGTCCAAGGTAAGGGCCGCGTAAGTGGGGGTGAAGGGAAGTACTACAGCATGTCGTAGGTGGACGCATGACTAGGATAAAGGGTGTGCCGATAGCGCCGAGGGTAAGGTAAATGAAAGTGTACAAGGTGAACAAGAAGCGAGAGAAAGCGTACAAGGGCACCAGGGGGAGATCCTGGGCAGATACGAGGACAAATGACGGTGATGGGGAAGATCCCCAGATGTGACCGGTGAAGGTCCAAGGTGATGGGGAAGAAGGGGGGTTCCTGGTTAGGCACGGGAACGGGTCTAGGACGGAGAGTAGGACGGTGAAGGTAACTCGGAGTGGGGATGGGGACGGATGACGAGGGGTCCGAGTGATGTCTAGTCGTTAGACCAAGCAAGGGAGTCACGTTAGGGATGATGACGGTCTCCCTAGGCGAGGAGGGTCAAGGACGAGGGGTAGGGTACAGGTGTACGGGCGGTTCTCACAGGTGTGAGACAGGGGTTAGGCCGAAAAAGGGATAGGGGCTAGGCGAGTTGTAACAGTTACAACTCCCTTGTACTACTACTCTTTTTCACCTCTTCTTGACCTGTCCTCCATCTCCAACTATGTCTTCCCCCTTTCACACCTTTGCTTACTTTTCTGACTCGGCACTGGTCTTAATTGATACCTTTTTATTTCAAACCTTAAACTTACACAGCCTAGCCCAGGTTCTTTTCTGAACACTTCCCCTTCGCCCTGGGCAGCACCCCTTTCATCTTCACCTTTCATATCCAAGTACTTCGTCCATTCCACTCTCTTTAGTGCCCTTGCTGTAGTACCCCCGCTCAGACACTATGCACACATCCCCCTTACCCTGTACTTACCATTCCTGACTTGGTCTGTGCGCAGTAGGGTACCCTATTTAAACCGCTAGCTAGCACCATTGTACTTTAGCTTAGCTTCCTGAATTCTACCCTTGAAAGCTCAGCTCTTGTGCAATCTGCCTTCACCTGTCACTGGACCAGCTTAGACCTCACTATCCTTGCTCTCAACAACAAGGCTCTAGACCTGAGTTGACTGAGGTCTCAGACCTTTGATCCTTGCCTCCCCCTGTGTTTGTAATATTATATGCCTTATTTTTCACTTTTTATACTTTACACTTGTACAACACTTTACCTTTACTTTCACTCGATGCATGCACGTAATCGTGGGAACACACACATGACCAGGCCTAGGCCCATGACATCATCAGCACGTGTTATTAATTTCCGCTCTTCTCTCACGCGCTGCTTCTTTCTTACTCATCTTTCCCACATTACTCATCATCATTCGTAATAATTCTCATGCCAAGACTGGTCCGTGCTCACTCCTGTAACATATATAAAGTAGACACTCCACGACTGGAATCCCCAGTCTAATCCACTTCGTTTCTGATCTTCAGGCTTTACTAGCGGGCTGAGCGCGTCTCTTGCCTTGTGAAGTCATTGGGATTCTAACAGTTACTGGTGGCACTTGACTTCCATCTCGTCTCTATTCTTTCCTCGCGTGGTTCTGGTGTACGCCCATTAAGTGTGTCCGGCCAGTGTTGAGACCTCAGCCCCTTTGAGGTTATAACACTTGGATTAGACTACTAGTACACTGCCCGGATCCTAGGGCTAAAGGACTTCATCTTCACACCTTTCACTTCTTCTACCCCCGCCGCTTTTAGGGGACTGCCTGAGAAGCAGAGTTTAGAATCAGTAGTTAGCAACCTTCTATCTCCCTCCCTTGAGGTGATACCCGCGCAGAGGTCGTGCTCTGTTTGCGAAGGTCGACGTAGCCCCCGCCATAGGGTTACGGCTGAGACTATCTCGTTCCATTAGTCCTCGAAGTGATTCGAGAGGTAGAGCGTCAGTTCATATTCCGTTACCTAGTTTATGTGTAGTTTTGTTCCTGGTCGCTGCGGCCCCCAGAGAACACATTACGAGACCTACCGGAGAAGGAGATATTACCTCCGCAGTAGGAAATACTTTTTACGTCGCTTCGTTTGCAAAGTCCCCAGAGTTTGGTTGGAAGATACCAGACAGTAAGGACTTATCAAGATGGATCAAGATTCCCTGGATGATTTGGTTAGAAGGATCGCCGATCTGAATTTGGAAAAAGAAAAGGACAATGTAACTAAAAGAGTCAAGGACCCCGGAACTTGGGATGGGGATAGGAAGACTTTCCGCCTTTGGTGGGTCAAATTGCGGTTGTGGGTCGAAGCCCAAGAATGGAAATCAAACAAGCTTCGTACCATAGCAGTACTTTCTCGCTTAGAGGACAAGGCGGCCGGCTTTGCCCAATTATCCCTCGAAATGTTCCTGGAAAATGAGGACAAACAAGACGTCAACCCCGAAATGCTAGTACCTTGGGGACGACTAGGAGAAAAAGCATGGCCAACCTGGGCAGACGTACAGGCCAGCATCAAAGCCTACTTCCGGATAGACGTCCTGGAGCATGAGGCCTTAAAACGTCTAGAAGCCCTACGACAAAACGGGAAGTCGATCGACATCTTCCTCCAGGAATACGAGATCCTGGTAAAAGAAGCCAACATTGATAACCATCACTCGGTTAGTCTGCTGAAGAAGGCAGTAGACTATAGAATCTACCAACAGCAGGAGTTGAATGGTTCTTCCACAACGTTCCACGACCTTTTGGAACAATACAGGAAAGTCGGTCACTCTTTCGAGCAAATGGCTATAGAACGAGGCCCCCCAACTCGTTCTTTCTTTCCACGTCCTCCTCCGCGGCCCACAGGCCAATACTTTTATCCACCCCCACGGCCTAACGGCCATACGTCATCTGCGCCTCATGCTGGGCCTAATCAGCACTTTACTCCAACGGGCACTCAACCCGGAAGAGGAGCACCAATGGACATTAGTGTCCAACAAACCACCCCGCCTTCTCGTCCCGATAACCGTACGTGCTACGGATGCCAACAGGTCGGCCACATTTGGCCTAATTGTCCGACCAACCCGAACCGTCGGGCTCCTCGCCCCCAGACCCAACAGCAGTACCTGTGGGACTACAACTCTGGGACCTTCGTCCCAAACTCGTCATTCTATGCTCCGGCTGAAGCGCAGGTCGCTCAGCATTACACAGGTCGCCCGCTCCCGCCTGTCCCAACACCGACGACTGCCCAACAAGCAATGTCACAAGGAAGCTTCGTCTCGGCAGAGGCTGAAGCCTATTATAGGGATAAGTTTGAAGTGGAGGCGAAGCAATGCACCATGGACGCTTTAAAAGGACAGAGTTCGTAAATGATGAGGGCATTTGCGAACAATCTTCTTCTTCTTTTTCTCTTTCTCTTGGTAGTCATACACTGGGTTTGGACGATACGGACGAAAACACCCTAGTAGACTGCAACGAATCCGATTTTCCCACATGTACATTAGATGACATATTTGCCACAATCAATTCTCATTCCGTAAGGGCGACTCCCATGAGCGCGGCGCCGGAATTAAAAAATAGCGTACTTGATTCCCTTGTACGGCAAGTCAAAAATTCTTCTCAAACCCCTCAACAAATCACTATTAACAACACCACTCTTTCACATGGCAGCGAATTCTCACTTAACACTATTATCAAAGTCAAGAAGGAAGGTCAATGGCGTAACCAACACGTTCAGGCTCTTCTCGACTCTGGTGCTTCTCATACCTTCATCGACGAACAATATATGATTAGACAAGGCATCCCATATTATAACATTCCTCGACCAATCACTGTGCACAACGCCGACGGCTCTCAAGGAGCAATAGGCCAAGTCACAAAAGGGGTTACTTTAATTATCACAGTAGAAGGACACTCGGAGGTGATTGACGCCTACGTTTCCAAACTAGGCACTCACCACCTCATTATTGGCTATGATTGGCTATACCGCCACAACCCTGATGTGGACTGGGTCCACAAAACTATCTCCTTCCCAAGATGCACTACTTATTGCAAAATGATGGGACACGGACCAATCGCAGTATCACCGTCCGCCTCATCAGAATGCACTTCCATTCGTTTAATAGAAGAAGGGCTAACTGAAAAGGTCCCCGAAACCTACCACGAGTTCTTAGACGTATTTTCAGAAAAGGAATCGGAACGCATGCCAGAACGAAAACCCTGGGACCATGCGATCGACCTAAAACCCGATTTTGTCCCAAAAAAGGGTCGGGTCATTCCTTTATCTGATCAAGAAATGGACGAAGTCCGCACGTTCATTGACAAAGAACTCAAAAAGGGTTACATTCAACCTTCAAAATCCCCCCAAACCGCCCCTGTATTTTTTATTCCCAAAAAAGACAGCAAAAAACGATTAGTAATGGACTATCGCTATTTAAATGAAGGAACTATTAAAAATGCCTACCTACTTCCATTAATATCCACTCTGATCGACCGTCTTAAGGACGCAGATCTTTTTACCACGCTAGATCTTCGATGGGGATACAACAATGTACGCATCAAAGAAGGCGACGAGTGGAAAGGGGCATTCGTTACCCCCATTGGATCTTACGAACCTGTCGTTATGTATTTTGGGATGACCAACTCACCCCCCACTTTCCAGCAAATGATGAACGACATATTTAATGATATGTACATGATCTTAGTAATTTATATCGACGATTGTATGATATTTACAAAAGGAAAAAGCCGCGAAGAACACGAGAACTTTGTAAAAGAAGTTCTTCGAAGGCTTAGGGACAATGATCTTTATGTAAAACCAGAAAAATGCTTCTTCTCGCAGAAAAAGGTGGACTTTTTAGGAATGGTAGTATCTAAAGAGGGGGTAGAGATGCAGGAAAAGAAAGTGTCTGGAGTATTGGACTGGCCAACTCCCACGCGCCTAAAACAACTGCAAGGATTCCTCGGACTCTGTAATTATTATTGCCACTTTATCGAAGGATTTGCCGAGATTGCACGCCCCCTAAACGATCTTACCAAGAAAGACGTTCCGTTTACGTGGGGAGCAACTCAAGAAACGGCATTCCAAACCCTAAAAGGAAAATTCCGAGAAGCACCTCTCCTCGCTTACCCAGATCGGAACAAGGAAATGCGAGTCGAAACAGACGCCTCGGATATAGCTACCGGAGCGGTCCTTTCGGTAAAATGCGACGATGGACTATGGCGCCCCTGTGCCTTCATATCCCACTCATTCGACAGCGCTGAGAGAAACTACCCTATTTACGACAAGGAACTCTTAGCCGTTATCAGAGCCCTAGAAGAATGGAGGCACTACCTAATAGGTAGAGAAAGTTTCGAGATCTGGACAGATCACAAAAATCTCGAATATTGGAAAAAGCCGCAAACTCTATCTGGTCGCCAAGCTCGATGGCACGCACTCCTTCAAGAATTCAATTATCTATTTGTATACAAACCAGGATCTAGTAATGGGCGAGCCGATGCTCTCTCACGACGACCAGACCACGGGGACGCTGTACAAAACCACAACGAAAATATTACTGTACTACCACCTTCAGTCTTTATTAAAAACATTTCGTTATCTTCAGACTTCTTTGATACATTAAAATTCGAATCCAATTCCATGGGAATGAATTCTATTCATGACTACACTTTCAATTTTGAACAAAAAATATTCAAAAACAACAAAAACAAAATATTCGTACCAGAACCTTTACGTATACAACTCCTTAAATTATGCCACGACTCCCCAATTGGCAGACATTCCGGACAAGGACGCACCATTCACCTTCTCACACGATACTTTTCATGGCCCGGTGTAACAAAAGATGTAAAAAATTATGTAGAAAGTTGTCAAGCATGCGCCCTTTCCAAAGGAAAGACCAAGGCCCCCGCAGGCAAACTCATGCCTCTCCCAGCGGCTAAACATCCCTGGGAAGATCTATCTGTAGATTTCATTACCGGACTACCACCCTCTCACTCTTTTACGGCTATTTGCGTGGTAGTAGACCGCTTCTCCAAAGAAGTTATTTTCATTCCTTGTTACGATACCGTCTCGTCAAAAGATTTAGCTATGTTATTCAGGGACAATGTTTGGTGCATACACGGACTCCCCTCTACGATAGTTTCCGATAAAGGACCACAATTCGTTTCGGACTTTACCACCCAGTTATGTAAACTCTTGGGCATATCCCAAAAGGTGTCGACTGCGTACCATCCCCAAACTGATGGCCAAACCGAGAGGATAAATCGGGAATTGGAACAGTATCTCCGCGCTTACGTATCAAAGCGTCAGGAAGAATGGGCAGATTGGATCAAAATGGCGCAATTCCACCATAACAACTCTCTTTCCACGGCCACCGGAACCATACCCTTTGCCATCACCCGCAACTACGCCCCTCGCATGGGCTTCGAAGGAAAGGCATCCAATTTAGGAGGAGAGTTCACACAGCAGATGGGAAAAAGCCACAAAGAAGTAGAGATGGCATTAGAAGAAACAAGAGAACGGATGCAACGCACCGCGGATAAAACCTGGTCCGAAGCACCCGATTATGAAAAAGGACAAAAAGTGTGGCTGTCCACGGACAAACTTAAACTTCCGTACACGGCCAAGAAGCTCACACAGAAATGGATAGGACCTTACGAGATCTTAGAGGTCCTTCCAAACGCCATCAAACTCAAACTACCTAAAACCGTCAAAGTTCACCCAGTAGTCAATATCTCTCGGGTTAAACCATATAAAGAAACTCTCCCAGGACAACCAGTACTACGTCCTGACCTGATCGAGATTGATGAAGAAGGGGAAGAACAATTTGAGGTAGAATATGTAGCAGCTTCTCGGATGAAAGGACGGAAGTTAGAATATTTAGTCCATTGGAAGGGTTACGACGAAACCGATCGCACATGGGAATCTAGCGAAATCGTCAACACTGCACCAAAAGCAGTAGCAGATTTCCATCGTCAAAACCCTTCTGCACCCCGAAAACTCCGCGGACTCACACTTTCTGACTTCAACTCTCTATTTTCTTCTTATGAAAACTATACCGAAACAGAATTTCAAGGGACTCGCCTGGAATACGAGTCTTAAAGAGGGGGTAGTGTAATATTATATGCCTTATTTTTCACTTTTTATACTTTACACTTGTACAACACTTTACCTTTACTTTCACTCGATGCATGCACGTAATCGTGGGAACACACACGTGACCAGGCCTAGGCCCATGACATCATCAGCACGTGTTATTAATTTCCGCTCTTCTCTCACACGCTGCTTCTTTCTTACTCATCTTTCCCACATTACTCATCATCATTCGTAATAATTCTCATGCCAAGACTGGTCCGTGCTCACTCCTGTAACATATATAAAGTAGACACTCCACGACTGGAATCCCCAGTCTAATCCACTTCGTTTCTGATCTTCAGGCTTTACTAGCGGGCTGAGCGCGTCTCTTGCCTTGTGAAGTCATTGGGATTCTAACAGTTACTGGTGGCACTTGACTTCCATCTCGTCTCTATTCTTTCCTCGCGTGGTTCTGGTGTACGCCCATTAAGTGTATCCGGCCAGTGTTGAGACCTCAGCCCCTTTGAGGTTATAACAGTGTTCCTGCTCACTCTCAACCTGTGACTTCGCCTTTGCCCCTTGCCTCCCTTGTCAAGAGCTTCCATCCTTCAGATCTACAGTTGCCCCTCCCAGGTTGAACCATAACAGGTTCACAATGCTGACAGCTCCCAAGGAGCAATAGGACAAGTAATCAAGGGTGTAACCTTAATTATTACTGTAGAAGGACATTCAGAGGTGATTGATGCCTATGTTTCCAAATTAGGCACTCACTGCCTCATTATCGGCTATGACTGGCTTTACCACCATAATCCCAATGTAGATTGGGTTCACAAAAAGATTTCCTTCCCTAGATGCACCACTTATTGTAAAATGATGGGACATGGACCTATCACAGTATCACCTTCTGTTCCATCAGAACATATTTTCATTCGTACTATAGAAGAGGGATTAACCGAGAAGGTCCCCAAAACCTATCACGAGTTCCTTGACATGTTCTCTGAAAAGGAATGGGAACACATGCCAAAGTAAAAGCCTTGGGACCATGCAATCAATCTAAAACCAGACTTTGTTCCCAAAAAGAGTCAGGTCATTCCTTTATCAGATCAAGAAATGGACAAAGTCCACATGTTCATTGATAAGGAACTCAAAAAGGGTTATATCAGACCTTCCAAATCCCCTCAAACCGCCCCCATTTTCTTTATTCCAAAAAAAGATGGTAAAAAATGCTTAGTCATGGACTACCGATATTTAAACAAAGGCACCATTAAAAACGCCTACCCACTTCCTTTAATTTCCACTCTGATTGACCATCTTAAAGATGCAGATCTTTTTACCACACTAGATCTTCAATGGGGATACAACGATGTACACATCAAAGAAGGCGATGAGTGGAAAGGGGCATTTGTTACCCCCATTGGATCATATGAACCTGTAGTAATGTATTTTGGGATGACCAACTCACCCCCTACCTTTCAGCAAATGATGAACAATATCTTTAATGATATGTACATGGTACTTGTAATTTACATTAACGACTGTATGATATTTACTAAAGGAAAAAGTCACAAAGAACACAAGGACTTCATAAAAGAAGTTCTTTGTCAACTTAGAGATAACAATCTTTATGTAAAACCAGAGAAATGCTTCTTTTCACAGGAGAAAGTGGACTTTTTAGGGATGGTTGTATCTAAAGAGGGGGTAGAAATGCAAGAAAAGAATGTGTCTGGAGTACTGGATTGGCCAACTCCCATGCACCTGAAACAATTACAGGGTTTTCTTGGACTATGTAATTATTACTGTCACTTTATCGCAGGATTTGCCAAGATTGCACGCCCCCTAAATGATCTTACCAAGAAAGATACACTATTTATGTGGGGCACAACTCAGGAAATGGCATTTCAAACCCTCAAAGGGAAATTCCGAGAAACACCCCTCCTTGCTTATCCCAATCGAAACAAGGAGATGTGAGTCAAAACAGATGCCTCGGATGTAGCAACCGAAGCAGTCCTCTCAGTAAAATGCGATGATGGACTATGGCGCCCCTGCGCCTTTATTTCACATTCATTCGATAGCGCCAAAGGGAACTATCCAATCTATGACAAAGAACTCTTAGTGGTCATTCAAGTATTAGAAGAATGGAGGCACTATCTAATTGGTAGGGAAGGTTTCAAAATTTGGACCAATCACAAAAATCTTGAATACTGGAAGAAGCCACAAACTCTATCTGGACACCAAGCTCAATGGCACACATTATTGCAAGAGTTCAATTATCTATTTGTTTATAAACCTGGATTCAGCAATGGGCAAGCCGATGTCCTCTCATAACGATCAGATCACGGGAATGCTGTATAAGATCACAATATAAATATTACAGTACTACCACCTTCAGTATTTATTAACAACATTTCTTTATCCTCGAACTTCTTCAATATATTACAAAACAAATCTATCTCCATGGGAGTCGATTCTATTCACAACTATTCATTTGACTCCAATTAAAAAATATTCAAAAATCCAAAAAACAAAATATTTATACCAGAACCTTTACGTATTCAACTTCTAAATATTTGTCACGATTCCCCTATTGGAGGACATTCTGGACAAGGACAAACCATACATCTCCTTACACAATACTTTTCTTGGCCTGGTGTAACCAAAGACATTAAAAACTATGTAGATAGCTGCCAAGCATGTGCCCTTTCAAAAGGAAAGACTAAGGCACTTGCCGGCAAACTTCTGCCACTCCCAGTGGCTAAACACCCCTGGGAAGATATTTCTGTTGATTTCATAACAGGACTACCACCTTCACATTCTTTTACAGCTATTTGTGTGGTGGTAGACCGCCTCTCCAAAGAAGTTATTTTCATTCCCTGTTATGATACAGTCTCTTCTAAGGACTTAGCTATTCTATTCAGAGACAATGTTTGATATATCCATGGGTTACCCTCTACTATAGTTTCCAATAGAGGCCCTCAGTTCATTTCAGACTTTACTACCCAGCTGTGCAAACTTCTGGGCATCTCCCAAAAGGTGTCTACCGCCTACCATCTCCAAACTGATGGCTAAACCGAAAGGATAAATTGGAAATTGGAATAGTATCTCTGCACTTATGTGGCTAAACACCAAGAGGAGTGGATCAATTGGATCAAAATGACACAGTTTCACCATAATAATTCCCTCATCACCACCACCGGAACTATTCCCTTTGCCATTACACATAATTATGCCCCATGCATGGGCATTGAAGGGAAGGCATCCAACCTAGCCGGGGAATTCACTAGCCAAATGGGGAAAAGCCACAAAGAAGTAGAAGCAGCATTAGAAGAAACTAGAGAACAGATGCAACACACCACAGATAAAACCTGGTCTGAAGCACCCACTTATGAAAAGGGACAGAAAGTATGGTTATCCACGGAAAAACTCAAGCTTCTATACACCACCAAGAAGCTGACTCAGAAATGGAATGGACCTTACAAAATCCTAGAGGTCCTTCCCAATGCAGTTAAACTGAAACTACCACAAACTGTCAAAGTTCACCCTATAGTCAACATCTCTTGGGTAAAATCTTATCAAGAAACCATCTCATTCATGCCCTTCCTGTAGTGCCCCCACTCGGACATTGTGTGCACCCTTTCCCCTTTGCCCTCGACTTATCTATCCCAGCATGCTCTGTGCACCATAGGGTACCCTATTTAGTCCTCAATCTCATAGCCCTGTATTTTAGCTTAGCTTCCTGGATTTACTCCTTGAAGCTCATCATTATGGGATCTGCCTTTTGTCTGTCACTGGACCAACTAAGGACTCGCATGTTGAGAGGATCAAGTGGCCTTGTATAACGGGATGCAGTGCTGTGAGCACTGTACCAAGGGAGAAAGGGTCCTATGACATACCTGAGGGTTGGGACTGATGGTTGTGGTTCATGTTCAAGAAGAATTGAAACTCCTATTGTGTTGCGGTTCAACCAGGGAGGAGCAACTGTAGACCCGAAAGGAGGAAGCTTATATCAAGAGGCAAAGGTAGAGACTAAGACATAGGTGGAAAGGGGTGGGGATGCAGGAGGAGGTGAGAATCAAAGGTCTGAAGCCTCAATCAACTCAGATCAAAAGCCTTGTTGTCGAGGATGAAGATTGTGAAGGTCTAAGCTGGTCCAGTGACTGGTGAAGGTGGATCACACAAAGGTGAGCTTCAAGGATATGATTTGGGAAGCTAAGCTGCCATACAGGGTTATTGGAGTGAAAACTAAATAGGGTATCCTAGGGTGCACAGACCACACTGGGATAGGTAAGTAGAGGGCAGAGGGCAGAGGATGCACAAGGTGTCCAAGCAGGGGTACTACAGCAAGGGAATGATAGGAGGGGAATGGAAGTAGTACTCAGAAATGAAGAGCAGAGATGAAAGAAGGCACTGCCCAGGGTGGAGAGGAAGGGTTCAGAAATAAACCTAGGCTAGGTTGTGTATGTTTAAGGTTTAGAATGAAAAGGCACCAACTGAGAACAGTGATGAGTCACAATAAGATGAGTCATAGTTTAGTGAGTCACAAATAAGAGAGACATAGCTGAGAGAGGAGTCAAGCGAAGTGAAAGAAAAAGAGTAGGTGCATGAATGAATCATAACATATTGTAACTCAGTCACGTCTTGTGAGCTAAGTAGTCAAAGGTACATGCTTATGTGATACTACTAAATACTTAGATATAACTACACTATACTTCAACACTCTCCCTCGCTTTGTATTCCAGATACAATCAGCATCAGAGGTATAGAAAAGTCACACTGGCGAGCAAAGCATCAAGCTGGCAAGTGGAATTCGAGACCAAGTTGGGAACAGAACTTCTCAAACTTAATATGTCCAAGGTTCTTAGTGAACATATCTGCTGGATTATCATCTCCAGGGATAAATAGTAGTTTTATGTCCTTTGTAACCATCATAACATCACATACAAAATGGTACTTAATGTGAATGTGCTTGGATCTCTTTTCAGTGACTGGATTTTGTGCAATAAAGAGTGATCCTTGGTTGTCACCACAAACTGGGATTGGTTTTAGATGGTAACCTAATTCTTCCATCACCTGCTTAATCCATATGGCTTGGCACATACAGTAGCTCAGAGTCATGTACTCAGCTTTGGTAGAAGACAGAGCAGTGGTTTTCTGCAGGTGGAAATTCCAAAGGAAAACACCATCAGCTAACTTTACAAAGTAGCCAGTTTGTGAGTAACTGGTGTCAGGGTCTTGGCCCCAATCCAAGTCTGTACAAGCAATAATCCCAGAATCTTTTGAACTGTCATAGACTAATGAGTAGTCTTTGGTACCGAGAAGATATCGGCAGATGTACAGGGCCTTATCAAGGTGCTCCTATGAGGGATTGGCAGAATGTCTAGCCATTTGCATTACAGCATAGGTGATATCCAGGCAAGTACCAATCATGATATATAGTAACAAGCCGATTACTGTCTGAAAGCGCGTCTGCAGTTCATGATTGACAGGGGCATCGTTCTTCACTGGGTAATTGTTACGGTTTGACCTAGGGATGGGCGACCATAGACCCAAAAGGTAGAAGCTCTAGCAAAGGACAGCGAGGGCGAAGGCACAGGTGGAGTATGAGGGACGCCTGAAGGTGAAGACACAGATGGAGGCGAGGATCAAGGGTCCGAAGCCTCAGTCGACTCAGGTCAAGGGCCTTATTGTCGAGGATGAAGGTTGTGAAGGTCTGGCCAGTCCAGTGACAGGTGAAGACAAATCGCACAAGGGTGAGCTTCAAGAATTAGATTCAGGAAGCTAAGCTATGATACAAGGTAGCGGGCGAGGGAACTAAATATGATACCCTACAGTGCACAGACCACGCTGGAATAGGTAAGTCTAGGGTAAAGGGGAGGAGGTGGACAAGGTGTCCAAGCGGGGGTCCTACAGCAAGGGCATGGGATGGAATGGAACAGAGGTAATACTCAGAGATGAAAAGCAGAGATGAAAGGGGCACTGCCCAGGGCGGAGGGGAAGGGTTCGGAATAGAACCCGGGCTAGGCTACACAGTTTTAAGGTTTAAATGAAGTGGAACATGACCAACTGTGACTGATGGAAGTATAAGGCATGAGAAGCATGGGCAAGGCTGGGGCAAGCAATGGGAAAAGTGTAGGAAAAGTGGAGACATATTGAAAGAATCGTAACAGTAATATCCCTGTGGCAAAGGAGTTCGGGCAGGGTTTGCATTCTGCATTCCGAATCACTCCAGAACTTTATCCAGATAGGATACTTGGTCAATATGGATTCATTTTAGACCTTTTCTCCTAATATTCATCCTGAGGAATTCACGAGGTTCCCCAAGGTCGTGGCATTTCCACTTCTTCATGAATATGGTCTTAAGCTTGTCTATAAATGCTTTATTAGGTCCACAGAAGAGGGCGTCATCTACATAGACAATAGCAAGGACGATATCATTTCCTTTGTGATATACAAAGAGTCCAGCATCAGTTTTGAGTCGTTCAAAACCCATTTCCTTCATCAACTTGTCAAGAGACCTCCACCAGGCTAAGCCTGCTTGTTTAAGGCCATAAATGGTGTGGAGTAGTTGGAGTACTTTGCTTTTTAGATGGGGAGGCATAAACCCTTCAGGAAACTCCATGTAGAGTTCCTCTTCTGGTTTACCATAGAGAAAGGCTGATTGGACATCAAGGCCTGATATATATCAACCTTGTAGAGCTGATAGGGCAAGCATGCATTGCACTGTCTTAAATCTCATGACTGAGAAGAAGATTTCATTGAAATCGAGGCCTTTGACTTGGGAAAAACCCTTAGCAACTAGTTGAGCCTTTTGACAACTGTCTGATTTTACGTCAAACACCTATCAATTTTTAATCACCTTACAGTTGGGTGGATGATCTACAATCTTGTAAACTTTTTGGTCTTTGAGAATCTGCAGCTCATCCTCACAAGCTTTGCACCATAAGGCCTACTCAGCTGGAGGGTGCTTGAGAATGTTCCTAAAGGTCCAATCTCTATAGTTGATGTTGGCAGCATCGAGTGGAACTGCCTGAGCACACAAGTACTTAAGCAATTCATCTCCCCCTTCCCTGGTCATCCAATCAACATCGTCTTCAGATGGAGTCGGAGATGGGAGGTCATTGAAGGGTTGAAATGCACCAGGGACTTCTGGTGTCTTGGGCTTTAAAGAGGGCGTTTTTAATGATTCGCCAATCATATCCTTCCATCGGGGTGTCCTGTTAATGTCCTTAACCTGCTTCACAGGGTCCCTTTTGTCACTATAGATATTACCAGGTCTGGTAGGTGGGCGCTGAAGGTGCTCCGACTTTCTAGGTAATGCAGGGGGTGCTGCAGATGTCCGAGATGTCCGAGAAGGAGTCTGGGGTGCCTGAGGAAATGGCACAGCAGGTGCTGGCTCTTGCTCATCATCTGCAGGGAGCTCTGGACTTGGAGCTGTGTAATTAGGATCTCTTTCATGGGCACAGGGCACTCCAGTGTCCAAGTCATTGGAGTAATCCTCCGGTTCTGAGTGCCTATCGGTATCAAGATGAGATGGAGGATTGTGAGGGGTGTGACTGATAGGTCTGTAAGGCTTAGCTCCTGGGCAGCAAGGAAAGAGGTGCTCATTAAATATGGCATGAGTGCTCACAAACAGAGAGTTGCTTGGGGGCATAAAGAGTCAATTGGAGCCCAATCCATTTGCTACTCCTAAGTAGATCATTAGCTGCAATTTAAGCTGCAGCTTGCTTGTACAAATCTCATCAGAAAGATGCACGTAGGCACCACATCCGAATATCCTAAGGTGCAAGATTGATGGCTATTCCCCTGAGACAGGCTCAAAAGGGGTCTTCCAGTGCATATGAGCCAGAAGTGTATGGTTGTACACATGGACCACATGATCGACAGCAAACTCCCAATAGGAATCAGGGAGGCAAGTGTGAAGTCGCATTGCCTGAGCCTTATCCATGATAGTGCAAATAAATCACTCAGCTCTGCCATTTTGCTGATGCACATGAGGTGCAGACTGGAGGACTTTAATGCCATGATTGGCCATGTATTCCTTAAAGGCTTTTGAGGTAAATTCCCCACCAGCATCTGAGTGGAAGCCCTTGATTGTGGTGTTATATTGGGTTTTCACCATGGCCATAAAATGTTTAAAGGCACGTAATGCCTGATCCTTGGTTTTGATACATTGGATCCACCCATGTGAAGTGTAATCGTCATAGAAGATGATCATATACTTGTATTTGTGGTATGATTCGATCTCAAATGACTTGAGATCTGAATGAATCAACTCAAAGGGTGTGCTTGCATGTCACTCACTATGAGAAAACGACTAATTGGGTTGTTTGCCAAGTTTGCAACCAGGACAAATAGGTGCTTTCAACAGAATTAGGATTTCTGGAAACTTTTTGACATGCTTCCTCACAGCTTTGATAACATCACACAAGAGGTGACTGAGCTGTCGATGGACAAGCTCAAAGTCTAGCATATTGATAGTTTCTGCATTTTGATGTTGCTGATGCAGAACAGCAGGACCACATACCCAATACATAGTATCAGTTCCATGAGAATGGAATGACAGAATCACTCTACATTGCTTGAGGTGATAAAAATCAATATGCCTGGGTAAATTTCGCACACTGAGCTCAGGATCACACAAAAGCATACCCATAGAAATTAGGTTGATCTTACAATCTGGCATATAGATATCCAGCGATAGTCGCACAATGGTACCTTCCCAGTTGATCAGCACAGAGCCTATTTCTAGAATAGGAGCTACACTGTTTGCAGTGTTGGAATATTGTGGCTTGTCGAAGGGTTTGTACTCAACGGAGTCCTCAAGATGTGATGAAAAGTGTGATGAAGCACCTGAATCTAAAAGCCATAAATCATGGTAGTGATCCCTGACAACCTTTTTGCCTTTACCAGTATGCTTATTACAGTTATCACACATTGTATATGGTTTGGGCAGTGTAGTAGATGTATTGTCAGAACTGTCTGCTGTTGCAACTCATTCATATGTCTACTCTTTTCCTTTATACACCTACTCTTTTCCCTGTGCTCATCTCTAGCTTTCCCTATGCTTCTCGCGCCTTATGACCCTGCCAGTCATGGTCAGTCATGTTCCTCTTTATTTAAACCTTAAACTACACAGCCTAGCCTGGGTTCTATTCCGAACCCTTCCCCTCCACCCCAGGCAGTGCCCCTTTTCATCTCTGCTCTTCATTTCCGAGTATTACTTCCATTCCCCTTCTATTGTGCCCTTGCTGTAGTATCCCCACTCAGACACCATGTGCACCCTCTGCCCTCTGCCCTCTACTTACCTATCCCAGTGTGGTCTGTGCACCCTAGTGTACCCTATTTAGTTCTTGTTATGGTTCAACCTAGGGGTGGGCGACCATAGACCCGAAAGGTGAGAGCTCAAGCTGAAGATGTTAAGGGTGAGGGCGAGGGCGAAGGACAAAGGGGTGCCTAGGGGCGAGGGCACAGGTGGAGGCGAGGATTGAAGGTCTGTAGCCTCAGTCGACTCAGGTCAAGGTGTTGTTGAGTGCAAAGGATGCGAGGGACTAAGCCAGTCCAGTAACAGACAAAGATGAATCGCATAAGGGTGAGCTTCAAGGAGTAGATTCAGGAAGCTAAGCTAGGGTACAACCGTGCTAGCTAGCAGATTAAATAATGTACCCTACTGCGCACAGACCGAGTCGAGAATGGCAAGTATAGGGCGAAGGGGAAGGGGTGCACATAGTGTCCAAGCAGGGATACTACAGCAAGGGCACGAAATGGAATGGAATGAAAATAATAGCTGGAAATGAAGAGCAGAGATGAAAAGAGGCGCTGCCCGGGGTGGAGGGAAAGGGTTCTGAATAGAACCCGGGCGAGGCTGTGAAGTTTAAGGTTTGTAAGATGAAAAGGTACCGATTGGGACTGGTGACAAGCCAGAGAAGTAAGCAAAGGTACGAAAGGTAGAAGGCATGGCTGGGAGTGAGAGGTAGACCAAGAGGAGGCAAAAAGAGTAGCAGTGCGAGTGAGTGGGAGAAAAGAGTAGACATAGGAATGAATTGTAACAGGGAGGAGGAGAAGGATTGGTAGGTCTGATGGTAGGGCTGTTGGTTTCGCTTGGTGACCCCGTCAGCCCGTTCCCATTGGGTTTGGAAGTGGACGGTGTAGGAGCCAGAAGCTCCCTATGGTTACATTCCCCACTTTTCCCTCTGCCCAGGCTTCCAGTTCTACATCCCATCGTGTCCTGTGTCCAACGAGTCCAGTCCGAGGTACGTCCTGTTCGTTTATTTCTTATCCAGTCCGGTTCTTCACAGTCCGGATCAATGTTCACATCCTGGACTACTCTACGTCCAGTTTATCCGTCTTAGACTATTTTGTCTATGGTCTTTCAGTATCCATTTCTATTCTTAAGTCGTTCCTTGCTTGGTTCTAACCACCATAATATGTTTCTTGTATCATTCTCAGACTTTCCTTATGATTAGACGCTGCCACAGCGTAGTTACCTTTATTCTTGGTGTGCTTCTCCGGTAACTTAGTTACCAAAGTTTTGGGTATGCCCGGACTATAAAAAGTTTGTACCCTAGATCTGAATGATCATCTTATGCACTTGGCCTTGATCCCTTGCATCTGAACTCTCTCACCACATCCTTCATCATCATCATCGTCGGTCCTCATCCTTGATCGACTTTCCATCCATTCTTCACTATCCGGTTCTTGTCCTTGACCAGTCTCGCTCTATCATTGTTTGTCTGACCCTCGTCCTTGGTTGGATTACTCATTTTCATTCCAGATTCACTTATTCACGACATTGTGATTTCTGAGAATCGCTCGGACACCTTTTTATTCGCTCAGGTTTGTCGTAGCAACCCTAATCGACTAACCACCCTACTTTAGAACCCTTAGGGACAAGCTTACTCGCTCCCCTTGACACTTCCCCCCTTTGATCCTAGACCATCTATCTGTTTTACAACTGGAGCCCACCACAAGGGGTTCTATAGGGTTGTCGAGAAGGATGCTTCGACCTACACCTCAGTGCCAAGAACTCGAAGATCTTCTTGCCAACTTCTGCCAACTTCACATGTCCGAGAACTCCAAGCTTCTTCTGCTGGTGACCCCAGAATGAGCACGTCACAACTCACTCAGATCCGCAGATCCTCATTACATTACGGAATCTTCCATTACAGATTCACCATTCTTCCCTGGTGCATTCTCGCATTTGACACCTCACCAGAACCCTTCCCATGGCAGATCTAGATCTGTCGAATTGACCTCACTCTCACCTTTAATGCTGCTCAATCCCAGTTGGGACGAATCATCTTCGCTTTCTTCCCCACCATTACGGGAGCCCTCAGTCTCGTCTCGTTCATCGTCTGAACGGTTGTTGTCCCCATTGTTAGCATTCCTCTTCAATGACACCAACCATCTGCTTGCTCCTACTCAATCCGAGTCTCGTACTACCTATCTGCATCCTCCAATGCAATCCGCTGTTTGTGTCATCCCATCAGTCCGACCTTTGTCATCAATCCCTGTGCCTATTATTCCACCACCATCCGTACCTTCATCAAGACTTCCACCACCAACTCAACCTCGTCTGGTTGCACCTATGGCCAATCCGCAACCCATCCTCATGCCTCTTCGCAGCACTCCTAATGCTCCAAAATTTGACAGCAAAATGCCCTCTCAGCTCCCTTGTTACCTGGAGGATATTGACCTCCTTGGTGACCAGGCCAGACTCGACAATGTGGGGAAAATCAAGGCTTCCCTTCGCTATGCCGATCTGGATGAAGCGGAAGTCTGGGAAACACTCCCAGAGGCGACTGTCGTTCCAGCTGTCTGGCAGGACTTCATCACCGTGGTTAAGAATTTGTATCCTGGATGTGAAGGTGCTAACTGTTATTACCGAGCTGACATCCAGTACCTCATAGAGGACTATCAGAAAAAGCAGATGTGTCATCAGGATGACCTGGGAGAGTATACCAGGAAGTTCACTAAGGTATCTGCTATCCTTATCGCTAACGGAAAGCTATCCGAGATGGAACGCAATATGTTGTTCCTGCCCAGATTCCCATCGACCATCCAGGACTGGATTCGTCACCAACTCGCCATTGTCAAGCCAGACCTTCACCCAGACGACCCCTATCCAATGTTCAATGTCATCGATGCCACCAAGTTCTTACTTACTGGTTCAGCACTCCGCTCCACCTTCACCTCTCCCGACATCATGCCTCAGTCTTAGCAGCCTTATCCGCATTGTCACTCTAATGCGCCCCCGTCGATCCCTATGTCATCGTTCAATCCAGCTCCCTCTGTCAAGACGGAGTCGAACATGAACGTGCAGTCCAATCCCCTCTGCAAGTTCTGCACAGGTTCTGGATATTGGACCCAGACCTGTTCGATCTGCATGGAGTACCTTAACACTGGGAAGGTAATTCAAGGAACTGACGATAGACTCTACATGCCGGACGGTTCGGAGATCCCAAGGGTACCTGGAGGATGCTGCCTCAAAGACGCAATCGACCACACCCTAGCAAACCAATCATCATCATCATCCGCCTCCTTTCCATTGAGGGATCCGCCCCCTCATCTCACCGCCAACATCTTATCTGCTGCGTATCCGGACACCCCCGTCATCTTAGACGTCGACCCATCCACATTTATGACCACTGTAGCCAAAAAAGACAAGAATGAGGAGGTACCCCTCATTACAGACCCCGACTTCCAGCCTTATGTTGCCCAAGCTTGGGCAAACTTCCAGGCCAACAAGAACTCAAAGGACAAGGGCAAGCGTGTCCGCTTCGACGGCGTCCAAGTTCCACTGCGCAAGACCCCTGACCGTCAATCCACTGCAGTATCCGAGGAGATCCTTTCTCCAGAGCTGCAGCAGTCAAAACAAACACTGTCGTCTTCCGCATCATCATCAACCACTTCTCAGCCTCACACCCCTGCACCAATCCCAACCCCATCTCGGAGATCAGGCAGCGACACCAATGCTTCCACTTCATCCTCGAAAGCCACATCCAGACCTACGTCCGCCATGTCTGGCAGACCTAGTACATTCTCTCCTTGTGCATCCCAAACTAATCAGCCAATCAGCCATCCTCTTTTACCCCTAACTCGCAGTACAGGTATTTATTCCCTCTTGAGGATGACACTGCACTCTGGCGAGTACTCGATCAGGTGCTGGATAGCAGTATCCCAGTACCTGTGAAGGACTTGCTGGCAGTTGCACCCGAAGTCCGGAAACAGTTCCATGACTTGACCACAGTGAAGCGTATCACCCAGACTGCTTCTAACCAAATTGTTCAGGTTAACAAGCTCACTGGTCTCAATCTGTCCACCATCACTCACAAATTCGGTGACCACGTTCTCTGGAATGAGGATGGGCTAATCATCGCCCATCATAACCTTCCTCTGCAAGCAATCGAAGCTACGCTGAGTGGTTCTGGACACACCCTCATGGGCATTCTGGACTCCAGATCCAAGATCATTGCTATGTCCAAACGCATATGGGAGAGCCTCGGACTACCGGTTAGATCCGACCACACCATGAAAATGTTGTCTGCTAATACCAGCGTCGACACGACTATTGGTGTCCTCAAGAACCTAGCTCTGGACTTCAGTGCTGGAGAGGTTATGGTACAAGTCCAGATTCTTGTGCGCACTAACTTTGATCTCTTACTCAGACACCCTTTCCATTGTCTCATGAGCGCTATCACTAACGATTTCCCGGACAGGTCACAGACCATTACTCTCCGTGACCCTAACTCGGGGAAGCAGTACACCATGCTGACCCGAGCTTGGTCAGAAGGGTGTCCTTGTTGCCGTGAGAAGAAGCAGTGCAACAGTCACCAGTCTGTTGTCGAAATGGGTTTTTAGATTTCGATGATCCGCTTCTCGGCCGGGGAGAGTCAATTGCTGTATCCACCTCTGTTGTCACTTCGTCTTCGTTCTTGTTTTCATCTTCAACCCCTTATATGTGATTACCTCCATTCAGTGTCAAAGCAGATTGGGTAGTAGAAAGAAAGAAATAGTCTGGAGAAGGTGGAATTGGTCCAATTGAAGACGCTATTTCTGCACTCTCATCCATTTACTCGTACGACTCTTCCTCCCATTCGCTTGCTTATAAACCAGTTGCCAAGAAGGTCCGATCAGTGGTGGCTCCTACTGATGAGGAGTTTCACATCACCTGGACTCTTCTGGATGATCCTCTTGCCAGACTACACCCTCTTCCTTCTCGCCTGCTGGACTTCATCCTGGGTATTCGTTTTACTCAAGAACATGCTGACAAACTAGATCTCAATCCTGCGAACTGGCTCTGGCTGGAGGAGGTTAAACTCCTTCGCTGGTTGGTCCACAATCATGAAATGGCTTTCACTTGGGTCCCAACCGAGCGAGGGCGACTTGATGAGCGCTATTTTCCACCCGTCAAAATTCCTACCATGCCCCATACCCCCTGGGCACTTCGTAATATTCCTATTCCCCCATCTATGTGGAACGAGGTGATTCAGAT
>QFEL01001425.1:0-30335 GCA_003316195.1 Neoboletus brunneissimus | reverse complement strand
CATTTAACAGAGCACCAACATCTTCGACAATTTGCCCGCTCTCGCGCCACCAAAAGTGGACGACTTGCACTCCGAATTTGATCGCTACCTTAGCACTGACGTGGAGCATGTCACGGATGCGATCAAGTGGTGGCACGAACATCGGGGCGCATTTCCGTGTCTCTCCTGTATGGCGCTCGACTACCTCACAATCCCAGGTAAGTACATCATAATCTCCTTGATCTTCATCAATAACGAACTCATTGTTAACCTAGCAACTTCTGTTGACGTCGAACGGCTCTTTAGCCGTGGACGCCTCTTACTTTCACATGTATGATCACGTCTTTCGGCCCAGTCAACCCGTGCGTTGCTGTGCCTCGGCGCATGGAGTAAGCTCAAGCTTGTCAAGACTGAAGACGTTGAGGTTGTCAGTAAGCTTGCAGACCTTGAGGGTGAAGAAGAACAGGAGTTGGAGGCTGGTTGGGATGCATTAGATAGTGTTCTGTAGTGTTTTGCTCAATGTCTGACTTCAGTTGTGTGCGATCAGCACCATGCACGGGTATACCCGTGCGGGTAGCGGGTATGGGTATGCACGGGTACGGGTACGGGTCAGTGCATTGCATACCCACAAGTAAACCCGCACCCACGTTGCGGGTGTGGGTATATTGGGGGGTATGGGTGCGGGTATCAACTCAGATACCCCCGGGTATACCCACGCATTTCACTGTTTACGATACACTCGTCTCGCCTATGCCTTCTCCCTTCGCCCATTACACTGTAATCCGTCGAACTGCGACTCACCACCGGTTCCTATCGGTACCTTTTTATCCTAAACTCTAAACTAACATAGCCTTGCCCGGGTTCTCTTCTGAACCTTTCACTTCCATCCTGGGCAGTGCCCCTTTCATGTCTGCCTTTCATTTCCGAGTATTGCTTCTGTTTCCCTCCATTCCGTGCCCTTGCTGTAGTACCCCCGCTCGGACACCATGCGCACTCCCCCCTTCGCCCTATACTTACCATCTCTGACTCGGTCCGTGCGCAGTAGAGTACATTATTTAAACCGCTAGCTAGTGCCTCGGTACTCTAGCTTAGCTTCCCGAATACATCTCTAACAAGCTCACCTTTGTGCGATCCGCTCTTGCCTGTTGCTGGACCGGTTGAGCCTTTCGTATCCTTTGTACTCGACAATAAGGCTTTAGACCTGAGTCGACTTGGGCTTCGGACCTTAGATCCTCGCCCTCTCCTGCGCCCTCCTCGCTAGCCAGCCTTTGCTCTCGACTTGAGCTTTCACTATTGGGTCTACGGTCGCCCTTTCCTGGTCGAACTGTAACAGTGTCCAAACCCTGCACCCACAAGACTGCTCATGGCCACCAGATCATAAACGGCATCTTCATCTCAAGTTCTTTGCGGCCAACAGTAATTACCTCAATCTCTGGATAGCCTCCCTCCATCCACTCCGCTTCTGCAACTCCGTAACCTGTGGGAATGATTCCTTCTTCTTGAACTGCTTGAAGAGTGAAGGTAAACATTGCTTGTGCTTCGGCAGACTGAAAGGGGGTAGCTGCAGGAGGCACATCAACAGCAGAATGTCGAACATGCTGATTTTGATCAGCTTCAATCTCAGCTGGCTCATCACTGCCAGTATCATCTCTCACAACAGCTTCATTTGAGTCTGTGTACATGCCATGCTGTAGGTTGGATAGAAACCACATGTCCTGTGTCAGTCATTTGCCGATTTGATTAGTTACAAGATTTGGTATATTATATAATGTACGTACCAACGGTGTTTGATCATGCCCATACTGTGAAATCGGATGGTGATTCCAATCACATTGAAACTGCTGGCAATTATCATTCAGTTGATCAAGAAATATGAAATGGCCCAAAGCAAGGCTTAGGCAAAATCAACTAAAACCTAACAAGGAAGGGAAGAGTGACTGAGAGGAACTATTGGGTGTAAACTCCCAAGAGAACTAGACTGGAGATACCAGCCGTAGCTCTCTGGGTTTATATATTCATACTACTGTTTGTACATGATGTATCTAGATCTCTGATCTAGGGCATAGGGCGAGCGGTAATTAAGTAAATGAGATTAATGCATGAGGTGCACACGCTGTGTGGCAGAATGGAAGAGAATCATAAGCGGAGATGAATGTGAGAAAGAATATAACCTAATATAGATAAAGTGTCCATCTGAGATCTGGACTAGCACATGACCTTGTCACGTGATCCCAAGGGATATCTCAGAGTCGCACGGAGTCCGTTGTCTCCTAGAGAAAGGTAAGAAAGAAATAAGTTAGACGTGGGTGTGCACGTGATCTAGTCACGTGACTGAGAAACTTGAAAGAAAGATACTAAGTACGAATCGCGAGTACACTCTGTTACGCGACCGTAACACTACCCCCTCTCTATAAATCGGCTTCCAGACGATTATAGGGGATGTGCTTTGACATGATGCTGATTGTGGGAGTAGTAGGACCTATAAGAGCAGCAAGAGCAGAGTAGCTAGGGGGAGGAGGAGGAGAGCTCCAGCCAAAAGAAGCAATGCATGATGTAGGCAAGGAGATGTCCTTGACAAAGGGTACAGGATCATAAAGAATATAAGAAGGAGCAGGTGAAGCAATTGGTGATGAAGAGACTGGGGAAATGGAGGAGGGGGTAATGGTGGCTGTGATGGTGGCAGGGTAGTAGTCATCGGTGGGAATGTTGAAGCAGAGCATAACTGTTGTAGGTGGATGGTGAGTTTACGTGCAAGAGTGGGAGTTAGGGGGAAGTGTCTCAGGTGTCATTTCTTATAGTCAAGGAGGGTGGCCTTCAAATGTTTGAGGTTGTGCTCAGGGACCCAGGAGTCTTCTTCCACAGTATACCCTTTCCAATGTATCAAATATGAGCAGGAGCAGGTGAAGCCTCGGTGTTTGAGAACTCTCTCAATTTTGTATTCCTCTTCACCATCTATAAGGTCCAGGGGTGGAGCAGGGAAATTGGGGCCATGCATGGTGTTCTCCTTGTATGGGATTAATAGGGAGGCATGGAAGATGGGGTGTATCTTCCAGGTCCAGGAGATGTGGAGTTGGTAGACAATAGGAGAGAGGGTTTTGGTAATGACAAAAGGTCCTTCCCATTTAGGTGTGAATTTGAGGTTGACAACTGATCATTTCAAATTGTGGGCCTTGAGCCAAACCTTATCTCCCTTCTTGAAAGGTTTAAACTTCCTCTGGTTGCATGACATCATTACTTGGTGTGCAAGTTTGTGGGCTGCTAGGGCTTTATCATGGGCAGCTGTCAAGTTCTTGATGTGGGAGGTGTTACGGTTCAACCAAGGTAGGACGACCATAGACCCGAAGGGGGGGAAGCTTGTAGTAAAAGGCTGGCAGTGGAGGCAAAGGCAAGGCAAAGAGGGGAACACAGTAGAAGGTGAGGATCAAAAGTCCAAGGTCTTAGTCGACTCAGGTCTAAAGCCTTATTGTCAAGAACAAGGAGAGTGGGCCCCTAGCTAGTCCAGTGACAAGCAGAAGGGGGGTTTGTACAAAGAGGTGAGCTTCAAGTGGTAAGTTTGGAAAACTAAGCTAGGGAATAGGAATGCTAGCTAGCATTTTAAATATAGTACTCTACTGCACACAGACCCAGTCAGAAATGGTAGGTATAGGGCGAAGGTGGAGGAGTGTGCATAGTGTCCAAGTGGGGGTACTACAGCAAGGGCATGGAATGGGGTGGAACAGAGGAAGTAGTTGGAGAAGAAAGACAGAAATGAAAAGGGGGCACTGTCTGAGGCAGAGGGGAAGGGTTCGGAATAGAACCTGGACTAAGCTGTACAGTTTAGAGTGAGAAATAAAAAGGCACTGACTGAGACTGGTGATAAGTCATGAAGATAAACTGAGTCACAAAAGGGGAGGCATAGCTAGAGCTAGGGACCAGTTGGACAATGGTAGAGGCAAGATGAAGGGAAAAGAGTAGACATAAAAATGAATCGTAACAGGAGGCAACTGCAGGTAGGGACATCTTGGAAATGACCAATGGTAGGGCCCAGAGTTCATAGCCTATCATGAGGTAGAACAGAGATTGGTTTATAATGAAATGAGGGTGGTGGTTGTATGCAAATTTGGCATTGGCAATCGAGTCAGTCCAAGTTGTAGGATGGGCTCCACAAAAGATCTGGAGGTAGATCTCAACCTCCTGATGAACATGTTCAGTTTCTCCATTGGTTTGGGGGTGGTAGGTGGTAGAGAGGCTGAGGTCATAGTTAAGGAGCTTTCCAAGCTCCCTGGTAAATGCCAAGGCGAATTGAGGTCCCTGATCAGAGATGACTTTGTTAAAAAGACCAAAGTGTTTGTAGACAGAGATGAAAAAGAGAATGGCTATGTTTTTCACTGTCATGGACTTGTTGGTAGGGCAAAGAATTACCCCCTTAGTAAGCCCATGGTCAACCATGACCAAAAGAGAATCAAAGCCACTGGACAGGGGGAGGTCAGTGATAAAATCACAAGAGATTTGCTGAAAGGGGTGGGTATAGGAGGAGCAAATGAGGGTAAGTGGGGAAACAGTCAGGTGGGTATTGGACTTGTTTTGCTGGCAGGTTGTGCAGCCTTCAACATAGTGATGGACGTAGGAGGTAAGGCTGGGCCACCAGAATTCAGAAGTGATGAGTTGGCGAGTTTTAAGATAGCATGGGTGGCCAGTGGAGGCATGGTAATGGCATCATTGAAGGATGGAGCAGCAGAGGGACTAATTGGCAAGGACATAGACATGGCCATTGTAGATTAGGATCCCTTTGAGGAGCTGCCAGGAGGAGGTGAAGGAGCGAAGGAATGCAGAAGTCTCTTGTGAGAGAGATTGGAGTGCCTGAAGGGTGCAGGGGTCATTGGTGGAGGCAGACTTGATTCGGTTGGATAAGACCATGTCAATGAGGTGAATAAAAAGAAAGAGAGAGAGAAGGGTGATGTCCTTGTTGTCTGTGGAGGTGAGGAGGTGGTCCAGGCAATGGGACAGGGCATCTGGGCCAGTGAGGTGGGAACCTGGGACATGCATGATTTTAAGGTTGAAGTCTGTGAGGTCAAGAAGCCAGCACGCCTGGTAACAATTGAGGGTCTGGGAGAGTGAAAGTAGGTGAGGTTTTTGTGGTCAGTGAAGACAAATGGGGAGCCATGGAGGTAGTGTTGCCAGGTTTTGAGGGCTTGGATGATGGTGAGGAGCTCCCTATTGTATATGTCATAGTTGCACTTGGCTGGAATGAAGGACTAGGAAAGATAGGAACAGGAGTGCCAGTTGCTGTTGGCATTAGTTTGAAGGAGGATAGTACCTGATGCATATTTGGACATGTTAGTGGCAATGGCGAAGGAGGCAAAAAGATCAGGGAGATGAAGGATTGGTTTCTTGAGCAAGAGCACTTTAAGCTGTTGGAAGGCAGATTCATAAGAGGGGGATCAGTTTCACTCAGTCACCTTTTTTGTGAGATCAATGAGGAGGTGAGCAATGTTGGAGTAGTTCAGAATAAATCATTGGTAGAAGTTGGTAAACCCCAGGAAGAAGTGGACTTCTTTAACATTGGTTGGTTAGGGCCAAGCAGAGATGCCCTCAAGTTTGACTGGGTCCATGGTGAGTTGGTCAGGACGAATGATCATTCTGAGGTATTCAACTTCCTTAGCTGCAAAGGTGCATTTCTTGAGCTTGAGGTGAAGGTCAAGCTTGGTTATATGTTGGAGAACACATTTGGTGCATTCCTCATGAGTTTTGGTGTTGGAAGAAAAGATAAGGAGGTCATTCATGTAAATGATGAGCCATCCTTTGGTGATCATGTCAG
Source organism: Neoboletus brunneissimus (assembly GCA_003316195.1). Lineage (NCBI taxonomy): Eukaryota > Fungi > Basidiomycota > Agaricomycetes > Boletales > Boletaceae > Neoboletus > Neoboletus brunneissimus. The sequence continues at coordinate 24,559 of QFEL01001425.1, read as the reverse complement.
AGAAGGAATTATTCATGAAGCATTGGAATATGGCTGGAGAGTTGGTCATTACAAAGAACATCATGGTTGGTTTGAAAAGGCCCTTGTGGATAATGAAGGTGCCCTTCCATTGGTGTCCATCTTTGATGTGGACATTGTGATAGCCCCATCTGACATTGAATTTGGTGTACAGGCAGGAGCCACAGAGTTTATCAACAAGGTCAGATATTAATGAAAGTGGATAGATGTCATGGATTGTGTATTCATTTAGATATTGATAGTCTCAGCAGGAGCAGAGGGAGCCATTTTTCTTTTTTATGAAGAAAAAAGGGAAAGCTTGTGGGGAGTTTGAAGGATGGATCTTCCTAGTTTTAAGGTTTTCGTCCAAGAATGTTTCTGCCACAAGTCATTCCTCAGATACAAGAGGGTATGCCTTGACAATTTTTGGAACAAAATATTCATTGAGGTTGATTTCATGATCATAGGGGTGGGATAGTGGGATTGCTGTGGCTTCCTCATTGAAGACAAAGGCAAATTGGGAGTATTCTGGGGGTAGAACAACAGGTTTCTTTGCAACTTCAGCTGCTATGGCGAGGTCCATTGCTGTGGTTAGTTTTCAGACTAGAAGGGAGTTCCAAGAGATAAAGTGGGAGCTGCATTTGGGGATGCAGTTAACAGCATACTTAGTGTAAGTGGCTTGAATCCAGTTGTTTTCAGACATGTGATCCAGGTATGAATAGAGGTGGGAGTTGTCTAAAGGAGTGATAAGGAGATGCTTGGGGGGTCTAGAAGGTTCAGGGCAATGGAACTTGGAGTTGTGGTGATGGGTGTCAATTACCTGGGCGAGGCATAGTTCTTCTGATTGATTGATGGACTTGTTGAGTCGGATACTAGGAGTTGCCCAGTCAATAGTGGGGTTGGTGGATTGGAGCCAGAAGAGTCCAAGAATAAGATTTTCATGTCTGCAGTTCATGACATGGAAGATGACTCGCTGGGTGATCCCTTCAATGTTAATAAAGAGGTCAGCAGTGAATTTAATTACCCCATCTTTGTTGTAGGAGGCATTGACATTTCAGATGAGAATGGGTTCCTTGAGACATTTGATGGGGAGGTGGTTTTTGTGGACAAAGTCCCAGTCAATGCAGGAGATGTCTGCACCACTGTCAATGAGGGCTTGGGTTTCAACAGTTTTTAGAGTATGTGAGGGTATGATGATTTGGACAGAAGTCTGCATTTTCTTAAAGATATCTCATAGTAATACAGAGGCACAGGAAGACATAGGGAAAGGAGGCATTGAGGCTGCTTCCCTTTTTAAAAACCCAAAGAGGTGTAGTGGACCTGATATATAGCTGGGGCCTTTTCTTCGTCATCATCACCAACATCTATTAAGTTAGGGATGTTGTCCTTCTCTCTTTTTTCCCCTTTGTTCTTGACTTCCTTGGCCACAGCATTTACTTATTTGCAAGGGGAGAAGAAGTGGGGGCAGTGGGAAGATAGATGTCTGGGCTTATGGCATTGGAAGTATAGTTTCTTTTCGATGCACTGTTTCTTGATGGCCAGGGTCATTTTCTTGACTTTAATGGCTGAGGTATCCATTGCATTGGGGTTTTTTTTGAGGGTGGAGGAGGAGAAGGATTGATAAGTTTGTCAATAGGGTTGTTGGTTCCATTTGGCGATTTCATCAGCTCATTCCCACTAGGTCTGGAAGTGAATGGCTTTGGAGTACCAGTCAGCAATGGTGGTGGCAATGGTGTTACGGTTCGACCAAGGGAGGGCAACTGTAGACCTGAAAGGGGAGCTCTTGACAAAGGAGGTGAGAGCAAGGACAGAGATGTGGATGGGAGGAGGTGATGGAGACACAGGTGGAGGCAAGGATCAATGGTCCAAGGTCTCAGTCGACTCAAGTCAATGGCCTTGTTGTCAAGGACGAAGGTTGTGAAGGTCTAAGCCACTCCAGTGACTGGCGAAGGCATGTCACACAAAGGTGAGCTTCAAGAGTAGGATTTAGGAAGCTAAGCTAGAGTACAGAGCTATGGACTCAAGGACTAAATAGAGTATCCTATGATGCACAGACCACGCTGGAATAGGCAAGTCGAGGGCAAAGGAGAGAGGGTGCATGCAGTGTCTGAGCGGGGGTACTACAGCAAGGGCACGAAATGGAACAGAGCAGGAGCAGTACTCGGAGATGAAAAGCAGAGATGAAAGGAGCACTGCCCAGGGTAGAGGGGAAGGATTCAGAAGAGAACCTGGACAAGGCTATATAAGTTTTAGGGTTTGAGATGAAGAAGCACTGACTGAGACCGGTGATGAGTTACGAAAATAATGTGAGTCACAGAGAGGGAAGGCATAGTTGTAGATGAGACGAGGTAAGTTGGGCATTGTCTAAAGTAAAGCAAAGGGGAAAAAGAGTAGACATATGAATGAATTGTAACAAATGGTGTCAAGGGCCATAATATGCCTCATCATAGAGGTGGGGATCCCTGCTGTGAAATATCCAATGAGGACATTGTCATCTTTGATGCTGGTATGCTGGACTTGTTCTTAGAACTCAGCAATGTAGGTGGCAAGGGGGAGGTCGAAGATTTTATCTCATTTCATCATCATCTGGGTGGTGGAGAGCCATGCTATGGCATTCCCAACAGTGTCTTGGTGGCAGAAAACCTTGTAGAAATCTGTGGCAAAGGTGGCAAAGGTTCCAAAATTTACAATGGTGGCCATGATGGTGTTCTTTTGGAAGGCCTTTGCCCATGTCTTGGCAGTATCCTTGTGTTGGATTATAAATGGTAAGTGGCATTACAGCCACTGCTTACTTAAGCATGTGGACTACTTCAAACAATTGTACTGTAGCTCTTCTTTAGTGACTACTAAAGTATTCTACAGGTTATAAGCCCTGCCAGTGCTTACTAGGCAAAAAGGTCACTCACAAAAAAAATTCACGACTTGGAATGTCAGGTCGACAATGCATGGCTGCACAGCATGCACGAAAATGGTCAGACAGGATTTGCCTTAACTGTGGAAATCATGGGCACAGAACTCTGGATTGCCCCAAGTTCGAACCCCCAGAACTCACAGCCGCACAGATTGCTGAATGCAAACGAGTTAGGAACGAGCTTGCAAATAAGCTCGAACAACTCCAACTCAGGTCTATTGCATGAGAGCAAGCAAAGGCCGCACAACTCACTCATGCAGCCACAACACAGCCCCAGAAACCTGAGTCAATAAGTCAGCAGGTCAATAATGAAACCACTGACACACCGAACCCAAACGTGATGAGTGCCGGGCCAGTAGAGCCAGTGGGCAAGTCGCACGAGACCCCAAAAGATGAGTCAGGTACCATGCAGGCAGTATGGACGCCGCCGAGTGAAATCATGTCAAGCAAAGAGGGCTGAGAGGCAGCAGGTGACAATGTCAAGAGTGGGGAGGTCAACAAGCAAACTTGAGTGACCAACAAAGAAAGTCAAGCGCACAAGCGCATTGACAATCAAGTCAGTTGGGTGGAGATGTCCAAAAACAAGACCACAACAACAAGGCCAGGTGCCCTCCAGAGCACATCACTTGAGGGGGAGTGCACAATACAATCGAGCAACAACAACACTGAGCAGACCATATGCAAGACAAACCAACTTGAGGCAATCAAAGAGGCTAATAGCCAAGTGTGTGACCTGGAAGTCCCTCGCACAGCCACAACACAGCCTCATAAACCTCACATGGCAAGCCAACAGGTCTATGAAATGACCGCTTATGCCACTATAACCTACAGCGAACACGCTGAGCCAATAGCACCAGCAGACAGTTTGTGCAACCCACCAGACATGCCGCCCAAAAACAGAGTATGGCATCAAGCTGGGAAAGGAGTTGAGAAAGTCAGTAGAATAGGCACAGCAGGCGGTGACGAAACACGTCAGCCAGACAGACCTACAGAGCCCCCCAACATGCCTGAGAGCACAAAGGAGCAGGAAGTCAAGATTGAGGTTGAGGAAGTCCAGTCAAGGGCTGAGGAAGCCCAGTCAGAGATCGAGATGGCACCGAGAGGAAGCATAGAGGGAATGGGCAATGACAGCAGTGAAACTGGTCAACCCAAGGTACCTACTGTACCACCAGATGAAGTAGCAACCACCTACAGCCAAGATGGTGATCCACAAGAGATTGAGGTCAAGCCAGGGGGCAAGACCATTGACGAGCAAAATGGACCTACCACAAACGAGAGCACAGAGGAAGCGCACCGGGATACACAAAGTGAGGGGGAGAGCAACAAGATGCGTTGCGCCATGTTGATCGAGGGGGAGTGCAGATCTCCGAGAGAGCCAAAGCAATTGACAACACACACTATGGAAGATCATGAGTGCACCAAGATGGAAAACGATGACTTACCCAGACTACCCCCAGAGCCACCTCCACCATGTGCCAGCTCACACGAACAATCTGCATGAGAGAATGAGCCCCTAAGCGTCAAGCTCGAGGGGGAGTGGAGTATACTTGTGAGCTTCAACAGTGAGCTTTACTGGTGACGAAGGAGTTCACAACAGCCCTCCATAAGTATCAGCTCCAACTGAATACAGTCCTGAATTTTGAAAAATTGCATGGAATCTCTCGCCGCTGGACCCCTGATGATCTGAAGTACTGAGCTTCACTCACTTATGTGCAATACTGGAAATTTATCTGCACAGTTGATGAACTCGAAGGACTCATCGTCCAGCATCTCTTTGAGTTAGCAAAAGCCAACCTCACTGGCACAGGTATGTTTGACTCTCAGATACTGGATTGTAACTGACTGCTTGTAGGTTACAAAATGCAAAAACATATCTCGAAGGCATTGACCAGACACTCTGGTGCTATCTGCTTCACACTTGACCAATACAACAAACCTGCTCATTGTCAAACTCCACCCTGCCCCAAACTCAATTACACACAAGTGATTGGCTATGCTACACTTGGCGATTTCACACTCCTAAAACACTCTCATGCCAACCTCCTTGCAAAGCCCTGGTCAATTTCAGCCAACTGCGAAATGGCTATGAAATATTTCAAGGTCCTTTGCTCATGCAAAGAGATTGTGCATTTCAATGTTGAAGTTCACAGGTTGCAGGCATGGGTCAACTTTGAGGATGATGCAATTCATTCAGCAATCGACAAGCTCAAGCTTGATGATCTCACCTACCTTGCGGCTGAAATGGAAAATCTTTATGCCAAGTGTCATCGTGTCAATGACATCCATCATGCTTGATTGTCAAAAATATGTGCGCTAGATGGCTTCTCGGGCATGGATGCATCCCCATCAGGTCATGGTCACGATGGTGGTAGAATCCCTGTATCAGCTGAGGAAGTAGATGATGATGATGATTTTCCAAACAATGAAGTAGTCCATCTTACTAATTGCCTTGAATGATTATCCTAGTAGTTGGTTTTATATAGTACAAACAAGTGCTTGAATCCAATGATGGTTGTGTTCATGCTGTATGCTCCATCTGTCCACGCTGCATGTTTTGTTCATCTGTCTGTTTTTACCCGATCAGCAAACATGACTTATCAACACGAGGTCCATTATGTATCAAGTGGCATCCAGCTGTTCTCTCTACCCTCTTGAATCTGTCAACCTGCATGTCCTCATGTTGAGATCTGCTAGCAGCTGTGGGAACAGGGCAATGAAACAATGGAATTGCACCCAGCCCTAGTGTCTCATTGGGACATCACCTCAAAGCCACAATCGCCACTCGAGCTTGATGTTTCCCAATGGTAACTATCTATCATTTTCATCCAGTACTTCATGTTTGATATATCATCAGGCAGTCTCTCAAAGTGCATGTTTTCTATTGGACTCCTGGCTGGAAGTTGGTGCACCCAGTATTTGTGATAAAACTTAGGAGATCAGAGTGGCCAGGGTGAGCATGTATTTGTTTATGAAACTGTGCCCATACTGTCAATCACCACTTATTCTGTTACGTTTGAACCCAGGTAGGTCCAAGACATAGACCAGTAGACAACTTCTTATTGAAAAGGTCCTGACGGGGGCGCCAGACAACAGAAGAAGGCGATCAAAGGGGTTGCATAAGCTGAGTATGCAAATACAAGGGGGTAGCTTTGGTAGGGACTAGGTACAAGTCTGGAGTAGGACCGGTCAGCTGAAACTAGAGTACCAAGGTGCAAGATTGTCTAGTATAAGTACTGTTCGAACAAAGAGGAGCCTGAATACAGGCCAAGGGCATGGGCAAGGGGCGAGGACATCAGAGGGACGCGCAAGCCATAGTAATAAGTGTGAAATAAACAAGGTAAAGGCCGTGTAAGCAGGGCGAAGGGTGAACTACAGCATGACGTTGGTAAGACACATAACTGGGGCAATGGGGTGTGCAGATAGCACCAATGGTAAGGTAAACGAAAAGTGTCAAGGTGAACAAGAAGAGCGGGAAAGCATACAAGGGAGCTGGGGAAGATCCCGGGCAGATACGAGGTCAAAAGACAGTGATGGGGAAGATCCCCAGATGTGACCTGTGAAGGTCCAAGGTGTCAGGATGAAGGGGTGTTCCTGGGTAGGCACAGGAACAGGTCTATGGTGGAGGGTAGGACGAAGGAAGTAACTTGGAGTAGGGACGAGAACGGAAGACGAAGAGTCCAAGTGTTGTCTAGTCATAAGACCAAGCAAGGGGGTCATGTTAAGGACAATGACAGCCTCCCTAAGCGAGGAGGGATGAGGATGAGGGGCATGGTACAGGTGTGAGACAGGGGCTGAGCTGAAAAAGGATAGGAGCTACTGCAAGTCATAACATATTCACTCACACTCACACCTTGTTTTACCAGCAACATATCCATCCCCGATTTTGCAACTCAGTTCATCAAAACAAGCAAGCAGTGCCTTGATTACCTCTCTTTCAGCAAACAAAGTGTAAGTCACCATATTCAAAACACTCAACAACCATAGCTAATCAATCCGCAGAAAGGATGCATCAAGATCAAGCTCACTGTGATATTTGACTTTGAGCATAAGCCAGGATTGCTGTGCCTCCTACCTGCCATGATGCTGGTTGTCTCCACGTCTTTTCCAGTTGAAACAGACATTGAGAAAGCTGCTTTACAGAGAATTGAGGAGATTTTTGCAATGAGTTGCTTGTTGCCTTTCACAAGTGATCATTTAGCTGGAATATAGTCAAACTTCCAGTGTCCATGGTACAGAGTACATTTTCATTGATTATTACAGTCAAATTCACTCACAACTGTTCCAGAACTTGCTTTTGACACTAGTGTCATCAATGAGCTTCACAGTAAATTTGTAACATCTGGACCATTCCTTTTTCCTGACCCCACTGTGGTAATCTTGACGCCCACTCTTTTCAACTCTCAACACCTTTCTTTGGCCAATACAACACTTTCTAGCATTCTGTCTCCTGTCTACTTGGACCTCAGGGACTTCTCTCACCTGGACTACTCCTATATCTCACCGCATGAACTCCAAACACCAGGACAGCCCAACATCACCATTTCCGAGTGTCTTGAACCATCCTTTGTTGTATCTGATGGCCTTATCACTTGATCAGATATTCCACTTGATTCCATGGCTTTGAAGTCCATCAAGTCGTCATCCGATCATTCCGTCATTTCCAAATGCCTTAAGCCCTCATTCTCTCTCCCTTCTGCTCTGGTGGATTCCTGTTCAGCTTCAGTCATGTCTATTTCCATTCCAATGCCATCAGAGGGTATTACAATGAGGCGGCCCCAACATGGTGGTTATATTACACCCAGGAAACTTCACCAAGTCTCTATGACCTCTTCCCCCATCCCATCTCCTGAATTTAAACTAGGGAAACCGAGGGATGCATGGATCCGCTTGACTCACAAGGATGCTGCCTCGCCACCTGCCCTTGGACTCCCTCCCACCTCACCACTCTTGTGGAAGTCTTCTGATGCTTTGATGTCTGTCTTGCTGGGTAATGGAGGTGATGTGAATAAATTGCACAGCACATTGGGACCAAAAAAATCCACCCCCTTCCAATCCATTTCCATGCCATACAGTCTGGTGTCAATCAAAATCACTGCTCAGAAAAAAAAATCTGACAGTAAATCCGCTTCATCTCCAGGGAAACCAGGTTCCCACCCATTCCATATCCAAACATCAATGCGCCTCTATAATGAGGGCATTTCTATTGCTAATGACATATTCCTCTAGCCCATAGAATCTCCAGTCAGGAATGCGAAATACTCATGGATCACAAAGATGCTCTGTGGTGCTATTGGAGATGTGGTGGATTCCAATGTCATTGACGAACTTTGGAAATTGTTACAATTCATTCGTATGACTACTCTTTTCTCCTACTCTACGGTACATTCTTCTCGCTCATGCCTTCTCCTTTGACTCGTTCCACCGTGACTCAGCTTACTGTGACTTATCTCTGATCTCTATCGGTGTCTTTTCATCTCAAACTCTAAACCTACACAGCCTAGCCCAGGTTCTCTTCTGAACCTTCCCCTTCCACCCTGGGCAGCCCCCCTTTTTATCTCCGACTATTCATCTCCGAGTATTGCCCCCGTATCCCTCCATTTCATGCCCTTGCTGTAGTACCCCCACTCGGACACCATGCGCACCCTCTCCCCTTCGCCCTGTACTTACCACTTCTGACTTGATCCATGTGCAGTAGGGTACATTATTTAAACCGCTAGCTAGTACCCCTGTACTCTAGCTTAGCTTCCCGAATATACTTCTAACAAGCTCACCTTTGCGCGACTCGCTTTCGCCTGTCACTGGACCGGCTAAGCCTTTCGCATCCTGCGTCCTCGACAACAAGGCTTTAGACCTGAGTCGACTAGGGCCTCAGACCTTCGATCCTCGCCCTCACCTGCGTCCCAGCCCATAGGCATCCCTTGCTTTCCCCCACATCTTCCACTTGAGCTACTACCTTCGGGCCTATGGTCGCCCACCCCTGGTCGAGCCGTAACAGAAATGCATCAACCTCACCTATGAGCAAGCAATCTGGGCTGCAGTCTTGGTGAAGTGTGGTGTGCGGGAAGAATGTGTTCAGATGGTCATTCAACTCATGCAGGCCGCAGCTCATGAATATGTCAGAGTCCATCAGTGTTAAGTGCATCTCCAATATATCTCAAATCCACAAGATCGACTAACAACAAATAATTTAGGTTCACATGTTCGCAAGGAAAAACCTATGTATTGCTTATATCCATCGTATGTTTCCCCCCACTCTTGGTATTGTTTGTTTGTTTGTTCAGGACCCTTTCAAATCAAATATAAGTATGCCTCTGCCTGTTCCTCCGGGTCTGATCCATGGTGCATTCACTAGATAACAACAAACGGGTGCATCCCAAACTAACCGATGAACAGAGACAACACCACTGTGACCAGCATCTCATGTTGGGGGACAAGCTCACCAATGCTAAGAAGGTATATGCATAGGCTGCTGTTGACATTGCCTGCAAGCATGGCTGGTAGGTTCATCCAGGTCTTGTACATTGCTGTTACTGCATTTGCTTTAGAACAGTGAGATGGGTCCAAACCCAGCTGTTCATCAAAAATAAGTTCATCAAAAATACTCGCCGAGTCAACCCATGGAATGCATTCCTCAAGTCCAAGCTCCACAAGGTTAATGCAGGTAATGTCTCCCCCCTTCAGCTTTCATTATCGTCAACTGATTTTCTTTTCCAGGTTGTGAGGTAGGCAAGCAAGTCAAGCTTACCGACTATGTTACCGAAAACAAGGACACCCTATGGAGTCACTACAAGCAGGTCTCCCCACTGCAACAGCAGGAAATGAACAACCAGGTTCAAATTGCATGGGTGGCCCAGCCTCCAGATGCTCGCACTAATCCCAAGGCTGTCAGTAACACCATTAGTGTGGCTTTCACAACCATGGACCATGAAGTGAGTATTTCTCCCCCCTCTCTGTCCTTTTTAATCATTCAATAGTGGACTTCCCTCTGTACCTTGATGGGCATTAAGGGTTTTTACATAGCCGTTTGTGGGTTCATCAACGATCTCTCAGCCCCAAAGCTATTTTTCTCGGAGAAGGTGGAAAAATTTTTGAAAGCCATGTTTGACATTGAACCTCAGTACTTAGCACTCCAGTTGAAGTCTTGGGTAGTGAGCGGAATGGGTACCTCATCTATTTCAAAGTGTTTCATATGCTAATCAACCATACACTTTAGACCTGCCCAGCGCAAGTACCCAGCGCCCATTAAATAAGCTTGTGAGTGAATGTCAAGTCCTTATTCAAGAAGAGTTAGGTATGTGACTGACATGCATATCATGTAACCGGTCACCTAACAAAGGTTACTCAGACTATATTCTCACAAAAAAGAACATTAGTCGAAAGGTGACAATGAACTATAATAACTTTGAGTGCCATATTGTCGAATGATACTCTGTTGCACTCACTGGCTGGCCTTTCAATGGACCCATCAAAAACCCAGGCAAGTTGGGTGGTTGAGCAGACCTTGAGAGGCTTCTCAATGTGCTCAAGTCCAAGGAATGCAAGTGGGTAACATTAAGCCAGGCAGAGCTTGCTGCTAGGATTACTGAGAATCAGGCATGTTAGGCAAGAGGGGAGGTAGTGTACAAGCCACATCAGCATCACATGGCAGTCACTGGGTGAACCTAGATACTAGTACCAGCAACAGATTCCATTCCGACTACCATAGACTATGATAGTATAATACTATTGGCTCCTACAAAGTGCATGTCAAGTCAAATTCAACTCAGAACACTTTTAATGACAAACTTGAAGAATGTAAGAATGGCACCAGATGGCATAAAGGTGGTTGGTTCCTGAAGAGCTTGCATCGACTTCACTAGCAAGCAAAGCATTCAAACAACAAGGGCATGCAAGAAGTGTACTTTAGATCTAATTATTAGTAAATGCCATGGATACAACGGAGACTTACTAAAGACATCGCTACATCAACATGAAACAGGTGCTTCCATGTCATCATGGTGACAGTGTTTCCACTGTCAGTACTCCTGAACAAGAGAAGGCATTGTCTTTGCCATTTCAGGCGGTCAACTTGACCCATCATGAGGTCAAGGGTTTCATGCATAGCTGCTTCATAGCTAGTAGAATGAGAGTGGTGTGGAAACTGTGGAAAAGAGAATATTTTGGTGGACAACAAAGAGCTCAGCATAAAAAAGGTGGTGGTGGTGGTGGGGAATGAGTGAGTCAGATGGCCCCCTGCCATTGCCACTGGCAGAGAGCGATGATGGGGAGGGAGGAATGGTGTTCAAACTCTAATGTTGGGGAATCAGAACCTGAACTGAGCAGTCACATGCATGTCTGAGTGCAAAAAAAATGCCATGTAAGTGTTCCTGCAAGCCAGGGACTACTCCTAGCTGTTCCTGACTGTTCGACTTTGCACAGGATGCTCAATCTTGCACATGTGATATTTTAAATTGAATATATTGTATTAAAATTGAATAAATACAAAGAATAAAAAAAACCACAATGAAAATAAAGCAGTTTTGAGTGAAAATGCGATGTTGTCATCATTGTCACAGTTCACCAGTGATGCACGACAGTGAGTGCACACATGGGAAGCAGCACAAAATGTCATGGTCCAGTCGTGGCGGTATTATGGACAGATAGCATAGCTGAGATATGTTGATTGTTGATTACTACATAATCACCTGCTTATCTTATCTCTATCTCATCAGCTCGGAAGTACTCTAGATAGTCATACACATACTGTAACACTCAGTCTCTGTTCACTATCTATTCGGACTTTGTCTTGGTCTCTATTAGATTCACTCTCTATCTTGCACATGCTCTTACTATAGACTCTGGTGTTGGGTATTGCTCCCTATTGCTCCCTATTGGTGCTGGTTACCATATACGGATGCTTTCCCTTCAGGTTGCACAGGTTTCCCCCTAGTTATATATAGGCCCGCCTTAAGCGGCTGTACCTTAACTTAGACCTGATCCAAAGTACCTAGCTTCGAACTCTTGGCTGGAACCTTCTCAGTCACTAGAGCCCTAGCAAAGTCATCACCTCTAGTTCCCCTCCAGTGGTGCAGAAGGAATCCTCGTACCTACGCTGGACTGTATCCTATCTTGCCTCAGACGCTGAGACTGCTCTAGCTGGGCGTTCAGTTGCTGGGTGCAAGATCTACTTGTTGCACTTGTGTTTGCTTAGCACCTAGTGGCAGACGTGAACATAACAGGGGGAGCGAGCTGAGCAAGGCAAGGCAAGGTTGGAGAGATGTGATCTTGGAACTTGTAGACACAAAGTGTTGTGTAGATCAAAGTTACCATACACAAGGTAACTATGCGCTATTTATAGTGAGGAGATTAAGGGCTGGCTCAGTGGTAATATGAGAGGGGGGGACCATGAGGCAGTATGTGAGAGAATACTACCAAGGAGAGATAGAGTCCATAGCCAATAAGAAAACGATCAACTGGCATCAATAAGTTGGAGAACAGAGACCAAAGTGCATCATGGGAGAAGTAGAGAAAAGGGTCCATGCTCATGTCCTCTCCACAGGGTCAATAGCAAAAGCCTCCAAGAAGGCTGTGTTCCACACAGCTTCATCACCTAGTGTCACCAGGATGTCCTGTCACATGTCAGCATCCTTCATGACTGTGGAAGATAGTATTCCATGACCTGTCATGGGACTTGTACTCATAACAGGTGAACTTCCCATAACACATAGCTAGATTACATAGATCACTAATCAATTACCTAGTCTCACATCTACTAGTATATCACTGTCTTTACCTTGTCTATTTTATCAAGATAGACTGGCTGCTGCACTGCTGTTTCCTGAACTATGCCAATTTCCCGAAGGTCAAGGGTTCAAGCAGTGGATGGAAGATGATTCCAAAGTATTGATGAAGGTGAGTAACCCCAATGTACATGGATAACTAATCTAACTTGTTGACAATGATAGATTTATTTACCTGCTATTATGGGCTTGGTCCCAAATGTGATGGTTCATGCCATTGCAGCTTTTCTTGATTTCTGTTACACTGCACAGAAGTCAGTCATCAACAAAAAGGACCTTGATGTGATTGACAATGCGGTGTGCTGCATCCATCTCGAGCAGAGGATTTTCAAGGACATCAGTGTTTGTTCATTTCTTGCTACCCTGTCAACATACCATGGTCCATTACTACACACTGATCGAAATATTCAGGGTATCAAATGGCCTTTGTTCATTCATCATGGAATTAAGGCATATCAAGGCAGTAAAGGAGCCATGGCGCTGCTCAAATCAATACAAGGCACTTGGTCAAATGTTGCTCACCAATCAATGACTGGACAAACTTGTGGCGGCACACTTGGAATACTCACAGAAGGGTATGTTGAATGGCCCATCATTACCACTTGAGAAAGAAAATACTGCTGCATTAGAGAGCAAAAATGGAGAGGAGGATTTTCAGGCAGTTGAGGGAGACAAATCCAACTATGATGTTCAATTAGCTAGAAAGCCAGGTGAGTAAAACTTGCAGCATCTGATTTGTGCTGGCTAAATGTCTGTGATTTCTTTTAGTACAGAATATACCTCATGCAAGTGAGCAAGTGGCTGCACACTATGGATATCCTAAACTCATTGAATGTATCTGGCACTATTTGTATGATGAACACAACCCCAATGCAGTGATATCTGGAGACCACATCAATCTATGCTATTGTCCATTATTCAAAGATGATATCAGGGTATTCAACTCAGCATCAGCTACCTATTATGCACCAAGTGATTATTCAGGACATGGCAGGATGCTCCACAATATTATTTGCTATACACCATGGTGGCAGGGTGGGCCGGCACGTTATGATTGTGTCTTTGTAGATAACGGAGGTTTAGATAATGATCCGCTCTGTGGTCTGCTGGTCGCTCGTGTCTTACTTTTTTTCTCCTTTAGGTTTCAAGGCCACTCACACTCCTGTGCCCTGGTTGAGTGGTTCCTACCATTCAGTGATGAGCCAGACCCCTTGACAGGAATGTGGTTTGTAGTTCCGGAAGTGAATGCTGTTGGATGCTGTGTTCAAGTGGTCATTTCAGTCAAAACTATTTTACGAGGTGCTCATTTGATTGGAGTGTATGGTGCCAATTTTTTACCTGTTACTTTCCATTTCTCAAATTCTCTCAATGCCTTTAATGTATACTATGTCAACAGATATATAGATCATCATTTATACTCAATTTGTTAGTTTGGATAAGTATTGTGTAACTGTTGGAATTTTCCATGTACTGTGGGGACTGTGGCAGCCTGCAGGGAATGTGGATGCTGACCAACAGATTCTGAAGTGTGGACAGTTAGTCCACAGTCCATGCAGTTGCCACAGTGGGGGTGACAAATTGCTGATGATGGATTTCATGAAAATGAACAAAGACTGAATACCATAAAATTAACAGAATGACAAGGGGTGCCATAGCATGGCAATGGGCTTGAAATGGTAATGGTGGATAATAATCCAATTCACATGTCATTATAATACATTACCATATCAATGTAATTGCCATGTATGGCGATGGGACCCCCTGATTATATCACAACCCCTTGCATTACAATGCTTTGTAATGTAAATCTACCCCCATGGCAATGCATTATCATGCACTAGGCGAAATTTACCCATTACAATTATATACAACATTGTCTAATGATACTTAGGTTTTTCCGATATTATCATAGCCAACTAATTGCTTACCGTGTACATAGACTGCTTGTCTAGGTAATTACCAATGTCAGTCCGTTCTATCGCACGCGACTGAGACTGCTCGTCTAGCTGCGAGCTCCCGCTCCCGCCCTACTCGTGTTCTCACACAGCTTTCCACTAACATCCCACTATGTCACACACCATCAGATCACCATTTGTTTTTAGATATTCGTTTGGGCTATACACTGAACAGACACAAGGCTTGGAAAGTCCAGTTCTATCACGTCACAGTGCTAATTCCCCTCTTCGTCATCCTCATCACCCGAAACCTCTGCATTCTCCTGTCCAACCTTGGCCATAAGCTGTGCCAAGTCTTGTTCCTCTGTTTCCGAAACTGCTTTCGGCTGCGACAGAACCTCCATTATATACTGATTCGGGAAGATGCAGCAGTGGCTTACCTTCATCTTTACGACCAATGCACCTCCTTGGGTCTCAATCGAGCCTTGGATGGATTCAATAGCGCGTTCGAGGCGGTCGATCGCAACAAACTAAAAGTAATAACAGGGGTGCACCTCAGCGCGTCAGAGCTCGTTCTCGTTCATCAGCATCGATTTCTCACCTTGTCTGTCGCATTCGTACTCAACACATATAACGGCGGTGCGACTAACTTGGCTTTGATTGGAACGGTCTCGTTGCTCTCGCTCTCTCCTGCCCTCAGTGCCTTTTTGATTGCGTCGATTCCAGCTGGCGTATAGCACGTCAACTCGATGTCCGCCCGAAGCTTGATGGGCTGGGGCGTGAGTCTTCGTGCAATTGTACTCGTGAGCGCACCGATGGTAGCAACAGTGGGTGGGTTGGCAAGTGAAGAGAAGACCGTCTCTTGTTCGCTAGTTGATACTTATCGTCAGCGTGGACGGATGCGAGGTCGATGAAAAGGGATGCACTCACGTGAGTGCCAATTTGAATGCATCATATGGATGCCCATAGATCTTCCCGAGTGGCCAAGCAACCTGCTCGTACAACTTTTCCAATCGAGCTTCTTCACTCGACCCACCGGGAGCTTCTTCCGCTCCTGCACCTTCTTCCTCAGTTGAGGCAGGAGTATCGACAGAGGGTATTTTCGATGCAACGTGTCGCATGATGGAGGCCACCGCTTTGGATTTCATATACCGTTCTTCACATTTTGTGATGTCTTCAGGCGAAACGCGGCGCTTTGAGAGATCGATATAACCTAGTGATTTATTCAGAGAGCAACTCAGTTCGATATTCACGATCTGCACGTATGCGTTCCGACGTACCTTTCTCGCGATCTACCCTCAGTACGACAACGACTTCGTTCCTGCCGACTCTGATCAGTTTTTGAATTGATCTTATCCGTCGTCTCGAAAGCTCAGAGAGCAGGATCATTCCCTCGATGTTGTCATATTCAAGCTGTTCTCAAAGTGCGTCCGTCAGCGGTCTGTGGGTTTGCTGAGATGGACAAGACTTGCTAGCTTCACATAGGCACCCATCTCTGCGATCTGACGGACCTGCACCATGACGAGTTCGTCGACCTCCGGATATCGTTGTTCGTAGTACCGCATGACTGACTATTGACGATCTGGGCAGTGAGCTGGGCAGTCGAACTTGTTCTGGAATCTGGGTACGCGAGAAGTTGGAGTCACACCGATAATCGTAGTACATTACGTAATAATCCACCTTGTTAGACAGATTCTATCTAAGACGCGACTTGATACCAAACAGTATACGCGTACATACATCTATTCTTCATCTCCTTCCCCGGACTTTGATGAATCATCGGGAACAATTGGAGTATGATTAGGATTAGGGACCAAGAGGTCCTCCGCGCTTCTCGATACAAAGTCTGCATACGGATAAACGATCCAGATTATCCACGAATCATTTCTGGATGCAATAAACCGACCTTTTTCTTTGTCCTTGCGGGATTCTTCATAGCTATTTTCGAGTTCGGCGAGAATCGCGCCCTGCATCGCGGCGACTTCCTCTGCCGACTTGCATGTTTTATATTTCTCCAAATATACACTGATAGTGAAACGCGTATCAAATCTAGGTGTGCGATATGGAAGGCAACTGCACTCGCCTATTGACCTTCCAGAATGCGTCTCCCCAGCCAAATCCATTCAAAAGGGTCTCTGCATACTGATCGAATCCCGTGATATAGAAAGCAGCAGCAAGAGCCTCCACACAATTGAGTCTCCATGGTTTACCGTAATTCGTTGGGTTGGTGGCAATGAGATATGGTACTGGACCATGATATGAGCTCACAAAAACGCCGAGGGGCAACTACATACGCAAACGCTCATGGGGGCTGGCTATCTTTGAAAAGGGAACATCGTGTAGACGTGCCCACGAACACTCGACGACCGCGAGCCCGTCTTTAGCCACGATGCCTCTATCAGCCGGACTTACGATGGAAGTACCATTGGGTCTTGAACGGAGCGAGACGAGAGTCGTGAACATGAACTACACACACGCCACGCGCGCAGCGACTCACGATACGACGACCCCGCGGAAGCGCAACCCGACTTTGAGTTCCTTGATAAGACCGAGTCTGGCGAGCTTCTTTCCGGAACATCTTCGCGGGTCACAGTGGTCAAAGTCCTTCCGTGTGGTGAGGAAGCCTGTGAAGTCAAATTGGACGTCGACACTCACCCACATAGCCAAGGGGACGTCAATTTTGGTCGGGCGGAGAGCTGGCTGATCGTCGACGTGATCATCCTCGTCCTCCACGAGGGTTTCTGGCTTCACATCGAGATGCTCGTCGCACCTGCCTCTTTCGCTGTGGCCGATACGTGAATGTCGTGCCCTTGGCCTGGACGATGAGCCCCGTTTCTTCGATCCCTTTCCCATTGGCGAACAACGCTCTGATTATTTAACCCCCCTCTGCTTTCGACTTTGCGACCCCCCTTTGTTTCCAGACACGAAACCCTAACCCAGAAACACGTGTTTTGCGTCCGGCAGGCTTTCTAGCTCATTTGCTCGTCGTCGTCGTTGCCGTCGTCCAACACGTCGTCCTCATCACTCATGGCGACGAACAGCCCACCTCCGCCCGGAATACCAGAAGCATCGCGTCAGTCCACACAGGCCTGGCAAACCGACCTGCTCGAGCTCTTCCACAACGCCAAGGATCGCTTCCCGGATGTCGTATGGGAACTGCATCCAGACAACGATCACAGTTCCACAGAGGAGGTTTGGGGCCACAAAGGTGCGGACGGTCGTCGCAACCGTCGTCGTCGGCTGACACTCTCCTAGCGGTCGTATACGCGCGCGCCCCGCCTTCCTTCCAGGCGCGCTACTTCTCCTTTCGCCCTCCGCCCATCACGTCTCCGACACCATATTCATCCACCCCCTCCCCAGCCCCCGCACAGTCCTCAGTATCGCTAAGCCTGACTCTAGATTATGCCCACAACTCACGTTCACCTTCCCCATACCGTTCCTCATCCCCGTCCCCATCCACCCACCAAGGTGGCATCCTCCGTCTCCCCCAACAAATTTCCCCTACCCTCTTCTCCAACGAGCTAGAATACCTGTACACAGGAAAAGGTTTAGGAGAGGCTTTTGAGTTTCTCTTTGAAACCTCCGAATCACGCGACCTCGTCGACGCGGAGGAGAATCGTATCGACAAGCTCCGCAAAGACCTGGTTTACATGTGGCGTTCTCGTCTCTACTCTGACATTCGCATCTCTCTCACTGGCACATTTTCGACATCAAATCCCGAGCATACAACCGCGATTTTCTCCTCTCACCGTTTCATCCTCGTCTCACGTTCCCCGTACTTCCGAGCCCAGCTCCTCAACTGGGGCCCTAAGGCCACGATTCCGACTGGATCATCTGCACCCGCTGAACCGCTCACAGTTACGCTTCCCTCTCCGCCATTTACACCCGCGTCTCTCCACTTCACCCTGGGCTACATCTACACTGGCACCCTTGTTTTCTCCCATCGAACATATGACCTGGATACCGCGTTTGCAATTCTTCGATCGGCAAACTATCTCTCACTCCCCCACCTCTCCAACGAGATCCAAGCCCGTATCGTTTACGAGATGCTCCATGGCCTCTATCACGCATTCCTTGAATTCGACGAATACGAGCGTATCACTAACGCCAAGTGGGGTATTGGTGGATGTCGATGCCGCCAGTGTGCCCGCAGAGTTCCACGCGTGCTCGAATTCGCGCTCGCAGACGATGTCGCTAACAACTACCTTGATCGAGGCGCGCGCCGCGCACTCGTAGGTCTCTTTGGGGAAGGCTGGTGTAACGCCGAATTCGCCGCTCTACCTCAGAAAATACGCGATAGCGTCGTCAAGGGTGTTGGTAAGCGTACGACACCCACCAACGTATTCCCGCTGCTGTTCGCCGCTCAACACGCGATGAAGAAATTGGATGCCGCTATCGATGCGTGGGCAGATGTATCGAGGGAGATGGTGGTGACAGCACAAAAAACGATCGACGAGTGTCTCGTGAAGGAAAGCGAGATGTGCTTTGAGCAGGCAGAATGGGTCGAGATGTTGGAAGGCGATGGGGTCGGGTTTGAAGATGCGGAGAGGGTAAGCTGGGTCATGGAAGCGCTTAAGAGGGCAATGAGTGAACGCTACGCTGCAACCGTCTATCAGGTGCGTCTGTTGATTCCATTGAGATTTTAACGAGTCTTGAACAATTTCTGGCCATACTACAGACGCTTGTATCCAGCATACTACTTCGCCCGCATGTTACAGAAACAGACGCAACAATGCTCTCGCAGACATCACAGATCCGTGCTCGGGTGGAAGAAGCCCGCGTTGATTTGCTGAGATGGATCAGAAAGCGGTGGATGGGGGTACGCCAGGAAGGTGGCTTCGACGCTCTCGAAGGATGGTCAATCAAAGAGATCTCGCAAGGTGCGACTCATTCTCAAAACTTCTTTCATCTTGCATGACCATTGATTCTTTTCACTCATTTAATCCGAATTATCTGCAATTGATCTTCTACAATCCTCCCAGAGATTGAAGTTCCAGTCGAAGATCTTATCTCTCCGGCACCACATCACACGCTCCGAAATCCTCATCTATCTCGCGCTCTCCGCCCATCTTTGATCCGCGGATCCGGCGACACAGACTCAGATACACTCTCAGTCCACTCTCTTCGTGCTTCCGTCCTCTCGCGTACAATTCCTGCCTCGAAATCCCATGGTCAGGGAAGGGAAGGGAACCTTGCAACTTCAGGGAGTTCAATACGGAGTGTCACGCGGGGTACAACCACCCTCACAGCCACTGGTTTGGGGAGGGCACGCAACCACAGCACGGCATCTCGCGCAAGCGAAAGACCCGACTCTAAGCTCACACCGGATTCTGCGAGCGTCACGAGTGTGCGATCTGGTGCGACAGAAAAGGCTCGTGCTCACGGTCATGTGGTCGGACATCGGAAGTCGCCATCACTGAACACGGCTTCTACACGCTCAACTGTCAGTACAGATGACCGCGCAAGTGAAAAGGATGGCGATGGCGATGGGGACGACGACTACGACCGCACATCAACGCCAACTCCGCCAGCCATGACCTCGAACGGGCGGCCTACTTTGTCCAAGATCATCACCAACAGTACCTCATCCATGCGCTCCGCAGCCTCGACATCAATCAAGCACCCTGTGCCTTCCGCCCGCTCTCGACATTCTACCACTGTTCGCTCCTCTCATCACTCATCCCATCATCCTAACGGCCTGTCTACCCTCCGTATACCATCCTCCACACCCCGTCCAAACTCCAGTCTTTCCTCCGCGATATCCGACACGTCCACTTTCCGCACTGCGCAATCTGAGCTCATGACACCGACTTCAGCAGGTTCCAACGGCGCACGCTCCCGCAAAGCATCCGGTGGATCCACGTTGTCGACCGTCAGTACACGAACTGTCGGGACGACCGCCAAAAAGAGTATCGCGTCCAGTGCAGCAGGGTCAGGGCCAGGAGGCGTGTCGATGGTCCGGGCCCGTGTCGCGTCTGGTGTATCTGTCACCTCCACACGAACCCCTGTGCGACATCCGGACAAGGATGTCGCCAAGATCAGCCCTGCATCGATGGCAAAACGATTGCCGTCTGCAGGACGTACGACGCCCGTCGCACACAAAAAGTCGTTGGGCAGGAACGTCGTCGAAAAGAACGGGGCTCAGATATCCTCTACTGCACCTTCCCTGCGTATTGGTCGCGTGGACATCGGAAGAGA
Organism: Neoboletus brunneissimus; assembly: GCA_003316195.1. Lineage (NCBI taxonomy): Eukaryota > Fungi > Basidiomycota > Agaricomycetes > Boletales > Boletaceae > Neoboletus > Neoboletus brunneissimus. The sequence continues at coordinate 3,779 of QFEL01001425.1, read as the reverse complement.
ACGAGGGTCAAAGACCGACAACGACAAGGAAAATACGCCCTCCGTCCCACCGGTCGAGTTACCAGAGGGAAATGACGACACGGAGACGAACCTTCACACTGTCTACACCGCGCTAGAGGCCCCAGAGCAGGGGATGGATCCCGTTATCACCCCCCCTCCGCTCGAAGAGGATCAGATTTCCGACGACACCCTCGCTGGGCGAGAGAGCAGTGAAACGTTCACCACTTCCATGCGAACGCCGGAGACGAAATCCTCGCCTGAACTTACACTCACCGAGTCAACCCTCGCGTCCGCAGTCCCCCCAGGGGCGACACTTGACATTGGTATCCCCTGTATCATCTCCTCCAAGCGGAAACGATTCCGTGCGTTTGCGAGATACATCGGAGAAGTCCTTGGCGAGCGTGGACCTTGGGTTGGCGTCGAAGTACCTATTGACACCTGGGTCGGCGACGTCAGTGATGGCCGTGCATGGTGCGACGGTTCATGGGGCGGAATTCGGTACTTTGATATTGGGGGGAACGGTTCTGAATGGGAGTTTAGTGCCGGCGAAGATACTCGTGCCCCACGGCGGCGCAAGGCAGAGTGGAGCAATGGCACGTCGACACTCAAGGGATCGGGTGGTATGAAGAGAGAGGGGGACCAGTTACATGTCGGATTTGACAGGATGAAGCGGATGCGGAGTGCATCCCCTGCAGCAAGCGATATATCGGCATCAGAGTCCATGGGGCTATTTGTGAGGCCGCAGCAGGTGCTGTACGTGGTGGACGCTGTCGGCGCAGATCTCTGAAGTAATCCACCCCGCCGTTCACGTCCTCCCCGTTCTCCACATTGCTACATGTCTTTTCTTGACGATTGACATGACCCCATCCCTTGCCCATATACTGTTTTTTTCTGTGGATACCTGACGTGGCCTTGCCATTATAACAACCCCTAGTATTTCCTTGATTCCCGTCGGATTGGTCGCAGGAACTAATTTCCCATACCACACAAAGAAATTCGTAATCCCTTGCATCTTGCGTTTTTCGTTAGAAGGTTCGCATTGCTGTTTTTGTCACTGTTGCATGTACTGAGATCCCTGTTTTTCACACCATCAAGCTAGCAAATACTCGTTTACCGGATACCACATTCGTTGTCCTTTTTTCTTACTTCTTTTTTTGTTCTTTCTCTCTGCTCGCATGCTTGACCTAGCTGGGTGCGGATTTGAGGCCGCGCTTCCAGTGGATAATACGTTTCCTTTTCTCCCTCTTACTACGGACTGTACCCGAAGCTTCCTTCAGGAACACTAACCTGCCACTCCTTTCCCCTTTCGTCCATTCCGTCTGCATTTTCTCAGGGGCACCGTGATTGTCTATCGCTCGTTTAGGCTTCTCTCCTTTTTTTTGGATCTTCTACTTTATCTCCGGAAAGGTCCACCACACCACAACGAATGTATTTGCCGAGACATGAATATACAAAACTAACCCAACACGTCCGATCGCGTCGGTGTTGTACAAGCAATCACTGCCAGAAGGCTTTGGACCGACGTCCTTATCCAAATCTTGCACCTGAATAGGTCTCGAACGTCTTTAAATGCTAACCTCCTCCTGACAGTTGCAGGATGATGATGAGCAGTAGATCCTGCCCTCCGTTGCGCCCCAGAATCTGGCCCGGAGGTGTTGAAAGTACCACTGCTCCTCGGAGCTTGTCGCCCCCAGATGCCAAGGACAAATGTTGATGAATAGTGACTATGACACGGGCGATTCGTTATGTGATGATACAGGCGTTCAAAACAGCAAGCTTACAAGTACTCAGGTATGTACATGAGTCGGGTCAAAGACGACCTCACCATTGCTCATCCAAGCGCAATCCATCCACACATCTCCATCCTCTGACTCACATGCGTCGGCATCCTAAGCACAGTCTCCTTGTGCAACTCGCCAAGATGACACCTCTCCGAACACAATACAAACCTCCCAAGCCCACCTTCCCTTCCAGTGAACAGACACACCGTCGGTGGTCTCTCTGCAGTGAAGTAATATACCGCACCCGCATACGTGTCGATGAGTGTATACATCCGGGTGCCGTGATCCTCTTTCTTCTTAGCCTGGTCATATTGCTCGTCGGAGGGTCCACGAATTGTACCTTCTCGGTCTGGCACTGCGAATTGTGAGCCGCTCGGTGTGTAACCAAGGCGCCGATGTCGTGCATTGTTCCCGCCACCGTACAGATGCTCCGCTGCGGTGTCTTTGTGCAAGACGCCTTTAACACCAATAAACCACGGTTGTGAAGCGACCACCCGGCCCGCCTCACTAAATACGAATATCCTCGGCGAGACCAAAAGTAACACAATACCGATCACGACGAGCACGATCCCGCCGTTGACCGAGATCGCTGCCCTCAAAGTCGCAATGCCAATGATGAGAATTGGCCAGGCAAGGTAGGGCATGAACCCAAGCACTGTCCTCCTCACTGAATTTGTCTTGACAGATACAACTGTTGGGAAATCTCTCCATCGGATGCATGCTGCACGACATCCGTCCACCACAAGCGCACCGCTCTTGGTCACTCCAGCAACCTGGATCTCAGGGAGGATGTCCCAAAGATTGGCACCATAGATGTCTTCGTCGGCGTACCAACATGCGTCCGGGTGGGGCTTGAAGGGTAAGAGTGACAACATACGTTCAGCGATACGGTCGCTGTCGTTGGCAATTGATAAGCGCGCTAGTGCCCGTAGTTCGTCCTCGGCATAATTGGGGTGGATGCGGTGATCAAAGAAGCCCATGAGCGCATACACACGTTCTGCTCGGTGTGCCTCAGGAGGGGCCTTTTTGATAGCTGAACCACCGGTAGAGGGTGGAGGAGGAACAGAGTCAGTGGGCATCAGGGGTGGTGTATCGGCGACCCTAATATCGCGGACCGGGTCCCATATCGCAGATTTGAGGCGCGAAAGACGCTCAAGTCTCTCCAGCGGGTCTTTCCCGCTGTAAGCATTGATGACGGCTTGCTCCGAGGCATGCTTGGGATAAGCCAAGTTTGCCAGCTGGTGAAGCGTGATGGGGTTGATCTCGTCGCGATCACGGTACTTGTACAAGAGACGTTGGCTCAGGAGGGCTTCTGGGAACGTCCAGACTCTTCCCCCCCAACGCTCCCATGCAGCCTCCTCGCCTTCGCTAGCGTTCCCAAGCATGATCAGGGTGGACTCTGCCCCACGGTACACGTCTGCCATGCAATAGACGTCGAGGTTCTTGTCATCTTGCGTCTCCCCGATGCACTCCAAGTCAAGCCAGTATGCGTCGAAGTTCTGTTGAAGAGCTGCGAGGCGAACTTCCTGTTTGAAACGCTCTTTTTCACTCTCCTCGTCGAGACCAGGGGTATATACGTCGGCGGCACGGTACGAGATGGTGAGGTATTTCTTTCTCTTGATGGTGCTGGGCTCTGTGCACGGTACCCATTCATCCCGGCTAGGATCATGAATGACGATAAGGCGGGGGTAAAGCGAGTGTGTTTCGATGCCTCTCTCTTTTTTGCCATTGAGGCGGGTGGAATGTTCCATCTTTGAACGCGCTTCCCAGAGCTGGCCGCTGAAGTCACGGACGTAAGGCTTGTAGAAGCCCGTGTCATATGGCTCCGAGCCATCCGTCCAGTCGTCTGGCAAATCTATACCGTGCAGTTGTGCTAACAACTGCACGAACCCCCAGAGAAGATACCAAAGCAGCTTGACCTCAAACAACAACCAAGTCCCCACCCATTTGTAAAAATTCCCATGATGAAAAGGGTTGGTCGACATGAGCCAGAGGGCG
>QFEL01001423.1:32227-48996 GCA_003316195.1 Neoboletus brunneissimus | reverse complement strand
TCAAATTAATTGATTTGGTGACCTCGATTGTTCTTACCTTTGATTGATCTTCCTTTGATTTTTCCACCGCCATCATGAGTGGCTCTCGCGTATTTTTGGGGAGAAGTTTGGGTTTGTGTGTCCACCTTTCGGGATGAAAACAGAGAAGTCCTCTTCAAACCCATTCGAACATGGCATAATGATGACGTCGCGGGGATAATGCGGAACGGGTAGAACTGCCCAAAATCTCAATGGTGCCGAGCATTTCGGTTCGGGATGCTCACCAATACAATACCTATGCGTAATGAATTCGGGATGTGGGGGTCTGGGAGCATGACATATACGACTGGAAACGGGGTGGCATAACGCTATTACGCCATTGACGCAGGGGTGCGGGTTGGCGTGACCACGGTGAGCTATATGTTCCGATGCCCAACAGAACTGTCATTGACATATGAGATGTGGATGATGTGTTGACATGCCCCTGATTCACGTTACTCGATCAGCCTGAGACGCGCTCACAATTTATGCCTGACCACGATGTCGCGACAAGTAAAACCACCATGGACAACTTATCCAGCCCAAAGGTGTGTTGGTAAGAATGACTAAAGAAAGGACTTTGTGCGCGACGAAGGACGAGAGAGGACTCGTTTACAGTTTGCCAGCGTGCGTCCCCCTGCCACGTAGGAGGGGAGGCTTTAGATCATGACTGGGGACGACAGAGGATTTCTGTATGTCGCGTCATCTCGTTTACGGTTTGACAGTGTGGAAACACCTCAACTTCTAGGGCCCATGGTCTCTACGACGTGAGGTGAGAGGCCTGAGTCAATAACTAGATACGACAATGGATGACCGTAATGTCGCGTCAGCTCGTTTACAGTTTGACAGTGTGCAGATGCCCCAACACCCGGGGTGTCTGCCACGTAGGTTAGGAGACACAGGGTAAGCAGGTATCTGAGGTCTCTCGTATATTATTTTGTCTCCTGCGCCCTTGTTTTGTATGTGCTTAGCTCTACCATCTATAGGTCCCATGGCGCCCACTCTTTGTGCGTTCTCGCATGTTGTATAGTGTCTTACATGTAAGTTTTTTCTGTTCTTTGTTCTCGATCGGTATCGTGGCTCACGCATCGCGTGCCATTCCTTCTGAATGCCAAGGTGAGTCAGTGGCCTGACTATTGTCCATCGCGTGCATGATAGAGATCACGAATTCTCACTCGACCATCAATTAGTACTTTGGATGTTGCACAAACCGCATTTATCGTGCATTGCAGAGGAAGCAGCATAATATTAAACCTTTATAAGGCTGCGAGGGTGTATCAGCAACCCAATAGATCGTATTTATCAGAGCTTGCTTACGGACGCGGTACGCAATACGTGACACGTTCAGTGGATGAAGCCTTGACACTAATTTGAACTGAGGATTAGACCTGAAAGCGAGTACAGCACTTTGTTCAATGCAGCCCAGAGCCAACCAAGGTTCGACGGTGTGCTTGCACGTTATATTACATTCGCACAGAAAGAAAACAGATCGTGTTATCGGCTGGTGTAACAAGATTATCGTGTGTGCCATCCACGACGGTTAAATTGCTCACGTTATCAAGTTCGACATATGGATATTGAGTAGGAACAGAGGTGAGACTCAGAATATCGTCGTTCATACTTTCATCACTACGTCTCCGTCGGAATTCTGTCTCTGCTAGGGTCCAACTTGAGGACCATGGATGATGGTTGTGGTATATCGATCTAGTGCCTCCAGGATCACGTCGTCTTTCTCGAAATCCTCCACAACGACATCCAAGTAGACACCTCTGACTTCCAAGACAAGTTGGGATTGTACGTCTGCCAGAACACCATCTTTCTCTCCTGAGACTACAGAGAGAACAGCCCAGCCGAAAAGCTGCATGAAGGTCTCTCGGAGATGATCTTGAGCTCCGAGGCGAAGGCAGAAGGAGTAAAGTTCTTTGAGACCCCCATGATGCATTTGACTGATGGAATCCACCATATAAGATTCTATCAGCGGGGAGTGCGCAATGACAAAAATATCCCTGAGGACCGCCTGAAGCTTGGCGTAGCTCTCCTCTGTTGGCAGCACATTTGCGACTCCCTCTTCAGCATCGAGCCATCTCCTTGCCACCGGTATGTAACCCTGCACACCTCCAAGGGCGAGACCTGTTGCTTCCCGCCGATAATACTCGGTGGACCCGTGTAAAAAGACGTTCTCAAATATATCCTGGTATACATCTGGGGTAATTATTTCTCCATGCTCACCTGAGCGAGCAAGTGTAGCCAAAGAGGCGAGGATAGACTTCAGAAAATCTAGATTGGCAGACTTTCCTGCACGGTGGGACGAGACGAGACCCAGGAGTGCTTTCGATAGTCTTTGGTCAAGGACCTGAAGGCCATCCACCAGTATGGTTTTCCATTGTACGGCAGTGAGCTGCATGTGCTCCATAAGGGAAAAATGGACAAGGGAAAAGCCCACGTACAGCTTCTACCGTGTATATGTCATGTCTCTTTGCAACGAAACCCTTGACCCAGAGGCGTGTGAGATATGCACAGTCGTGATCGAGCATTCGCGCCATCACAAGGTAATTCCTCCATTGAGCTGAATAGTAGTCTAACAGCATCTCTCCGTGGAACTCAGATGCAACCTTGACAACGGTTCAGGTGTTCAACCACAATCGAAATATGATAGTGTTTACATTCAAGATGTTCGTGAGGTGAGCTCTGAGCTTATCGGAGAGCGTGCAATATATGCGACCAGCTGGGCTACACTGGTTTGCTGCATGGGGGCATGAAGAAGTGGCAATCAACAAATGAAACATCACCTACGAGCAAGCCGAAGTTCAGCCAACCCTGGAACATCTGTATCATCTTCCCTTGCCAGTGGTGACCTTGTAGCGGACATGTAGTTGAACACAGAAGTGTAGAGTGTAGCATGGAAGCCGCTAGGTAGGAGCTTTGGATCCGTGTGCGTAATAAGCGCATCCAGACCATGCTCTAGAGTTGCCCAAGTCTCTGGTGAAAGCCTCATCGCCGGTGTTGCGCAATGCGAGCTACATTGACGCCAGGGATGAGAGTAGTTCATGGTAGGATCACGTGAGCCTTGCCATCAAGTGTAGCGTTTCAGTTTGCATCCGAGTCTAGACATCTACACCCCGATCCAAAATGCTCGGCCAGGTTTCTCATTGCGCGAAACGAGCCAACAGACAGCTCGTTGCACCAATTTTCCTACGGAAAAACCATGGCCAGGCCACCCCGGGCAGTTCACAGTCGTCAAATCGGACCACCTCATTTGGCTTCAAGACAGTCCCGGAAGAGTCCAAGGAGTCCCTCGTGAAGGGCGTCTTTGATAGTGTGGCGTCCAAATACGACCTGATGAATGACGCTTCGTCTCTGGGTGTACACAGACTGTGGAAAGACACCTTTGTCTCTACATTGAGACCCGGTCGCAAAGGTCCAATCCGTTGCATCGATGTCGCTGGAGGAACGGGAGACATCGCGCTTCGTATCCTCGATCATGCGCGAGAAGAGTATGCTGACAGGGAGACCACCGTTGAAATTGTCGATATTAACGCACAAATGCTCGGCGAAGGCTTCAAGAGATTCAAAAAGACAATGTACCACAATAGTGAGTGTCCGTCGTGAGCCCTCCCAAGACATTACTGAGGGGTGCGAAGCACCGCAGGTGTCATTCCATGAAGCCAATGCACAGGAGCTTCCTCCGTCACAGTTCAGAGACAACGTATATGATCTGTACACGATCGCGTTCGGTATCCGCAACTGCACGTCCATTCCCGCTGTCCTGAAAGAGGCGCACAGAGTACTCAAGCCAGGAGGCACCTTTGCCTGCCTCGAGTTTAGCAAAGTGAACAACCCCCTGCTAAGCGCGTGAGTGTCTTGCCATCCTGCTCGAATGCTTCTCACGGTTCGCAGAGTATACGATCAATATTCGTTTTCCGTGATACCCCTGATGGGGACTATTTTAGCTGGTGACAGAGACTCGTACCAGTATTTGGTCGAGTCGATACGAAAGTTCCCTTCTCAGCCAGAGTTTGCGGGGATGATTAGGGACGCTGGCTTCGCGACGGGTGGAGATCACGACGGGGGTGCATGGTCAGACTTGTGGGGTGGCATCGCTAGTATACATACGGGCGTGAAGATTTAGAGTATGTAGTGCAATACCACCGTTCTTAATTCCCTGAGAGGGATCGCACGCAAGTTCAGCGCCACAAACCACACCTTTGCGGCAAGCCACCTAAGCGTCCCATCCTGATCCGAGTCTGCCTTGCTTGGCCCTCTACACACGACCACCACCATGGCCACTTCATCCTCGTCCACACCAAGTAGTACTCCCCACCCAATGCCCCCAGCGTCCGCGGATTTGGCGACGACCTGGGCCTTTCTCGAGGAGGGTGTGGATCACATCATGACAAAGCTGCAGACTGGCGTCTCGTACTCCAAGTACATGAGCCTCTACACCGTCGCTTACAACTACTGCACATCCTCGCGCATGCATGGCGCACCCGATAGCGCCGTAGGTGCCGGCAATCGCAGTGAGTAGCATTTCATATCCCTTTCCTGCCACAACAGTGGGAAGATGCCCCTTCCGATAACGACGATGATGGTGCTGACCACACCAAAGCAGCTGGGGCCAATTTGATGGGCTCTGATCTATATAACAACCTCATTCGATACTTTGTTACACATCTAAAGGGTCTGAAGGAGGTGAGGGTTCTTCTCCTTCCAGTTACCCTAACCTGATGGGAAACTACAGCAGTCGGACGCTCTGCAAGACGAGGCCCTCCTACGATATTATGCTGGCGAGTGGGATAGGTACACAACAGGAGCGAATTACATCAACCGACTGTTCACCTATCTCAATCGTCACTGGGTAAAACGTGAACGGGACGAGGGTCGAAAGGGAGTCTATCCCGTTTATACAGTGCGTCATTCACTTATTTATCTTTCGATGTCTTCACTGTACGAATGCGATTGATCCCATAAATATTGTGCAGCTCGCACTCGTCCAATGGAAATCCAACTTCTTCCTCCATGTGCAGAGTAAGCATGGAAAACTGGCGGGCGCCATCCTCAGATTGATCGAGCGCCAACGGAATGGAGAGACTATCGATCAAGGCCTCGTCAAAAAGGTCGTCGACTCTTTTGTTTCCCTGGGCCTGGATGAAACCGATATCAATAAAGCCTCCCTTGATGTTTACAAGGAACACCTGGAAACACCATTCCTCGAGGCAACCGAAAAATACTATCAGCAGGAATCTGAAGCGTTCCTTGCGGAGAGCAGTGTCTCTGACTACCTGAAAAAAGCTGAAGAGCGCCTCAGGGAGGAGGAGGACCGTGTGGATCGCTATCTCAACACGGAAACCCGAAAACAGCTTGTCAGTAAATGCGAGCATGTGCTTATTCGACAACACTCGGAGCTTATGTGGGAAAGCTTTCAAAACCTACTTGATTTCGATAAAGACGAGGACCTGCAACGAATGTATGCGTTGCTATCTCGGATCCCGGAGGGTTTGGAGCCACTGAGGAAGAAGTTTGAGGAACATGTCAAGAAGGCCGGGCTGACGGCGGTTTCAAAGCTGGTTGGAGAGGGTTCGGATGGTGTCGATGGACTGGATCCCAAAGCATACGTTGATGCGTTATTGGAGGTGCATCGCAAGAACTCGGAAACGGTGACACGCAGCTTCAGAGGGGAAGCAGGATTCGTTGCCAGTCTTGACAAGGCTTGTAGGGAATTCGTTAACCGCAACGCGGCGACGGGAACGTCAACAACAAAATCGCCAGAGTTACTCGCAAAACACGCTGATATGCTGCTAAGAAAGAACAACAAGATGGCAGAGGAAGAAGATCTTGAGGGTGCCCTCAACCGCGTCGTAAATGCTCTGCGATTATTGTCTTGGCCTCACCTGTTGACGATGCGCTGTAGATGGTTCTCTTCAAGTATATTGAAGACAAGGACGTCTTCCAGACCTTCTACACCACCAAGTTGTCGAAACGACTCATTCATGGTGTGTCTGCATCGGACGAGAGCGAAGCCAGCATGATATCCAAGTTGAAGGAGGCCTGCGGTTTCGAGTACACCAACAAACTGCAACGCATGTTTACTGGTGTGTTCTGCATGTCATCCCCTGTCGATTTGGTGGTAACCTGGAGCGGGTAGACATGAGTCTGAGCAAAGACTTGACTGATCAGTTCAAAGAGCGGATGCAGCAGAACCACGACGACATGGACGTCAACTTTAGCATCATGGTGCTCGGGACTAACTTCTGGCCTCTCAATGCTCCCAACAACGACTTTATCGTTCCACCCGAGATTCTGCCGACGTATGACCGGTTTTCCAAGTACTACCAAACGAAGCATTCGGGCAGAAAACTGACCTGGTTGTGGAATTATTCCAAAAACGAGCTTCGGACGAACTATCTCAACCAGAAGTACATCTTGATGACGAGTTCGTATCAGATGGCGGTGTTGTTGCAGTACAACAACCACGACACGCTTTCATTAGAGGAGCTCGTGACGGCCACTGCGATCAGCAAGGACATCCTGGTTCAAGTGTTGTCGCTCCTTGTCAAGGCCAAAATTCTCGTCAACGAAGAGACCGATCAGTATGATTTGAATCCCAGTGTGTCTCAGATCTGGTCCTTGTCTTGCCCTTTGTTCACCGTTGGATGCAGACTTCAAGTCAAAGAAGATTCGTGTCAATCTCAACCAACCAATCAAGGCTGAAGTGAAGGCGGAATCGTCCGAAGTCCTCAAGACTGTCGACGAAGATCGCAAATACGTGATTCAAGCGACCATCGTCCGGTATGCGCGCGTCTTTCCCGTGGCATATACATGTTGTTTACTTGCCGCTCAGCATTATGAAGGCGCGTAAGACGATGAAGAACCAGCCTTTGATACAGGAGGTGATCTCGCAGATCTCACAAAGGTTTGCTCCCAAGATCCCCGACATCAAGAAGGTGCGTTGTCCGTTACTGGTGTTGTGGGTCCTGCTCAAGCTCAGAAGGCGATCGACACGCTGCTTGAAAAAGAGTACATTGAGCGGGTGGAGGGTACGAGGGACACGTTTGCATATGTTGCATAGACGGATGCCCGGTTTCGATGACATTTGAACGATCCCAAGACGTTTTTTCCTTGTACTCTACCATGCGGATGTAGTCGTAATATACCATACGTTGTTTTCTGCAATGTCCCACGCGTTCCAGAGCATGCACCTACGCGATGCACTGTTGCGCGGGCTCACAAACCTTCCCGGTACTCGCCAATTCCACATCCACGTCCTCGTATCGTCCCCCAGAAAACACTCAAACTTGTATCCTTTTGCAACACCGCGACCAAGGACGTTTCTCCAGCACATCCTCGTCCTTCTCTCGGAACAACCGCCAGACTCGCCCCGCGTCCTCGTCTCTGCCATCGAGGCGTTCCTCTACCATGTACCGTCCACGTCCAGCGCCGTGCTCTACGTATCCAAGGTCGACTCGACCGGCCAGGCAAAAGCGCCCTCGCCCACCCCCATCCTCGTGCGTACCTTCCTGACCTACTACGTCGATCCCACCACCCGACCTCTCCCCGTCGCCCACCTCTGGGTCCACCTCTTCGCCCGCGCCCAGAGCCAATACCTCTTCCCCAACTCCGCCGAGTTCCCGGGAAAGCGTCCGCTGACGGACGTCAAACTGTGTGCGTGGTGGAGACGCCAGCTTGGGATCGTCGCCCACGACGTGGCCACACGCGCTGGTCAAGAAGGCGTTCGTATCCGATTGTTTTATCTCCTTCCGGGCCTTGGGGAACTCGAGGCGTCTCATGCGTTGGAACGCGTGTATGCGTCCACGTCCGCGATGTCGGTGCCGTGGTCGTATGGGCATCCGTACGGTCAGACTCACATCCCACTGCCGTGTTCCCCGATCGGCAGCGGTGAGAAGCTTCCTCACATTGGACATGTCATCCCGTGGTTTGATGATGACCCCAAGGCGCGCTTCTTGGACGAGATCGCGTACACTACGGATGCGGAGGGGGTCAAGTCTCCGGAGCGGAAACGTCCCCGCCCTCATCGCACCATACAGAGGTCCGAAGAAGACGCAGAAAGCGGCTCGGATAAAAAGGAGGTGTCTTCGTCTACGAAAACCGAACACACTACCCGGGCACTCAAGAAGGTGTCCGTTGAGGAATTTTGGGAGCGAATGTCATTTCGTCAGGAATGCATCGCGGGAGCTGTGACAGGCTTCTTTGTCATGGCCACGTCATCCCCTACACCGACGCCACGCAGCGAACCTTTGCCGCTGGCTCCACTGCCCGGTCAGGTCTCTTCGCAGATGATGAAACGTGTCTTGACTTCGTTGATGACTGGACACGAATTTCCATCGGTAGAACGGGCAGTGTGGTCTACACGGGTTCTGGAAGAAGCCATTAAAGGCTTATGTGACGGTCTCAAGATCGTTCAGTCTGCAGACATTGCCCAGAGCCCAGGCGATGCGGATCGGCGTACGCCAGAGCCAGATCCAGCTGGGGCTACCTTGGCACCCCCGGAAACGCCTCCGCCGCGTCTGGTGAATAACAGACGCCCTATGGAGGATATTTCACCAAACCCGTTCGCGGAACCAGTCGCTTCCCTAGAGACGTACAATTCGTACATTTATGGGTCGGTTGCGGTGAGCAATCCTGATGAGCCACGTAAAGATTCTGTCGAGACCGCCGAGGGTGACGGCAAGCCCAGCATCACTGTGTTAACGGCGCGTCGGAAAAAGAGAGGAAAACCGTGATTGGGCGAGGGTTATTACTGATCGTGGTGCGCCCATGGCAGGTGTGTGAACTCATATTAGCTATAGACGTCATGTCCGTTGTTACGTTGGAAGTGTTTGCTTAGCGAGCATGGTGGCAAGGAGGACGAGTATGAGGTCATGAGAGGAGAGTGCGACAAGTGGGGTATTTTTCATCCGCTATGTAAAACGATACACGTCCGACGATCGAATTGGGTTGATTTAGGCTGCGTTTGCTAGAGGTGTATCAGCCACTCCATGGCATGTCCGAAATTAATTGAACGCGCATTCCATTTTCTCGAAGACGGCGGTTATTCAGTGACACCTTTCCAAGGCATAATGAGAGAAGGCGAGGCTTACGTCGAGAAGTTCATCGATAAGACGGAAGGGGGGTGGTGGACAGCATTTATGGGGAAGAGATAGCTTGGTGAAGCATGCTGTATGAAGTTTGTCGAGCCATTGGCACTGCTATTTCAGGGCTAGTGCCAGAGGAGAAGAAGAATCTGTGGACAAAGGTGACGTAGGTGCGGTGCGAAACTCTGATACGACAGGAAGGGTTATCTGTAGGGTTTTGATGCATCTGATGTGATGTTCTGGTGAGGGATGGTTCGTTTAGCTGGGGTTCCCTGGCTGGCCTCGAGGTGTGTGGCCGTGTCATTTGTTGGTTGAGAAGGAGGTGCTGTGGAGGTATTTTTGGGCCGGGACAGCGGACGCGTCAGGCTCTGTTCATTGGTGGTCGCGAGGCAGGCGTGGGCGATAGGGAAAAGTGTCGCGCCTCGAGGATATCACCGTGGCGATTGGCTGTGGTTTGGACGAGGACACGTGTGGGCGCGGATAAAGGACGGGGGAGGTTCGATGGAGCATTAATGGAAATGGAGCGAGAACGAGCACGAACGAGGCTTGGATTCGGTTAGATTTGATAGCGACTGATCACGACTGCGACGAGGCTGGACGTCGTTCGAGCAGTGCCCGCCTGCCCCCTGCTGATTGTCCGGATCAGCGACCGCGATATTACTTACGACAGTCGACTTGGCGATTCCGTTCGCTATTTCCACCCCTCCAACGAGTCGCCAGCTCCAGCGATTTTCGGTTCCGTCCCTTTTTTTTTTTTTTTTTTTTCTCCCCCTCTGTCGACACAAACACAAATCTGGCGAGCCAATCTTTTCTCTCCCCTCGCCATGTCCATTCCCCAGTCCCTCCCCTCCTTTGCACAGGCATTCAGCAGCTCGTCCCTCAGCGAGATTGCCCCCATCAGCAACGCACTCCCCCCCATCCAGCCCCGTCCCGCCCACTCCCCGCCACCCACAGCCCCAACAAAGAAACGCGGCCGCGATGACCGTGTCGATGCGTAAGTCGTCCCTGCACTCCCCGTCACTCCCTCCGTGCCAAACGCGTTCCCCCCAGCCACAACCCCGATGGCACCCGCCAATCACCCCTCGCCGTCCGAGTCAAGGAGGAGGACAGAGACGACCCACAGCGCCCTCCCCAGTCCCCGCCCCGGCACAGCGATCTATCTCGGGATTCCTCGGCCACACCTGGCGTGCAACCCTTGTCGAAAAAACGCCGTGTGACCGTCAGTGGCCCCCCCCACGGTCAGACCACCGCCATCAGATCGTCCGCCGAACAAGGTACACCCATCCCTGTGTCTCCCGTCCAAGATGACGCCGTCCCCCGCGATCAGCCCCGCCCCATACTCGTCAAACAACAACAAAAAACCCTCGTGGACCAGCGCCGGGGAAGCATATCCGCCGTCATGTCGGGCCCGAGTCCCATCGTTTCGGGGAGTCTTCTCAGTAGGTCCCCACCCGGTGATCAGTTGACGACCTCAAAGCTCTCTCGCATTGGCCGCATCAGCCCCAGCGCCATATCTGCCGTCAACCGTTGCGCTGGAAACGCGGTTGCATCCGGCAGTCAGGCGACGTCATCTTCAGCCCGGCCTCTAACTCCCCCTCCGCTGATCGTCTCGAACCAACCGTCTGCCCTTACGTCAGCTCAGAACCCAGTCGAGCCCCCGTCCAAACCACAACAGGTGGCCACAACACACTCTTTACCCCCTCCCCCGATCAGCTTTGCACGTCGGCGTGCCGCCCAGCCCGGTGGCCGCAAAAAGAAGCCCGCTGATATTTTAATCAGCCCCCGTGGTGCAGGCCCATCAGATCCGCTGGCACCCGTCATCCAGAGCGCCCCACCAGTCGCAGATCCCGGCCGTTTCCCAATGGCAATTCCTCGTTTGCCACTGGTCCTGAACAACACCCAGTCCACCCGAAGAATCCCCGGTAACGTCCCTCCGACACCCACCCGGTTCAGTCTCCAGGCCACTGCCGCGCCTTCGATCAGCTCGACCGCGCGGGCGGTACACTCGCCTCCAAATCCATCAGTTCCCATAGCGAACACCTTGGTACCACCCACGCCTCATGCGCTCCACCATCCCGGCTACACGGGCGACAAGTCCGCCTTCTTGGCGCCGTTCGAGGTCTTTTACGACGCCCTCAACGACTCGAAGCAGCTAAAGAACTGGTTGTCCGACCAGATGCAAAAGTCGAATGCGCTGATGATGTCGCTCAAGCAGCAACAGGAAAAGATGGACGAGATGGTGGAGGATTTGGTCGAGAAGCGCACCCGCGGCATGCGGGAAGAGATCACGATGCTCCGCCAGCGTATGGAATCGCTCGAAGAAGCGCTGCTCGCCGTGCGCGCAGAGGCCTCTGCCAAGGGACAGGACGGTGCTGGGTATGGATACTCACAGGGTGCCAAGTATCATCAGAACGGGGTTCCTCCTTGCCCAGAGACTCCATCGGCATATCGTTTTCCCGCCCCCGAGCAGCGCAGACCGGATACGATCATCAAGGTCACCTCTCCGGCGAGGGAGCAGGAGGACCCACCGTCTTCGTCGCCCCCCGTAGAAATCACACGCCGGCTTTCTGTCTCCGCCACGACTGCTCGCCCAGAGCCGGCACAAGGGCTGCATGGTTCCTTTAGCCTCGGTGGCCACAACCGACGTACGTCGGGCTCTCAGAGTTCTGTAAAAGGCACCCCGCCTGTGAGGCCCCAAGTTATTCCAGAGCGGACCATTGCCCGGCAAACGGACTCGCGGTCCGCTGCCCGGCTATACTATCCCGGGTCGTATGGGAACAGCAATCCCCCGCTTGTTGAAGGACAAGCGTCCCTGAGGGGCGGTGACAAGACATGAAAAGGACACCGCCGAGTTGGTTGACACGCCTGCTAGTTCACTCTTTGACGACGACTGGACAGTTTGAGATTGCCATATACACATTCACTCGCACCACTTTTTTTCCCTCCAGAATAGCATTTTCCCAAGAGATTCGCGGACCATGTATCTCTGACTGATTTATGACTCGTTTCTTGTGTCGTTTGCTTTCGTATTTCGCGCACATCCGTTATTCGTGGTTCGACCCAGGAAGCTTCGCACACTCTTTTCTTTTTCCCTCTACTCATTCGGCTGGTTTTGTCTTGAATCTTTGTTATCTGTACTTATAAGAGATGTATGATAGACTCAGACTGCATCTCGCATCCATGTCGAGATCTGATGTGCTTGGTATATAGCAAAGATTGGCAACCGCCCTGTACACGTTTGATGTCTCGTAATGTCATCGCCGGATGTTTACCGCCAGTTGGTAAAGGATCGACGGTGCACAGGTTGAAATGAATCATTGCGCCCGATCGCAAGTGGGACCATTTCGGCGACTTCGAAGGTTCAGCGATGCTACGTTCGATTCGAACCAAGCGAGCCACGAAGAAAGAGAAAGCACGGGATTGTGAGCTGATTTCGATTTGGGCCATCGTGGATGCTGTTCGCTTCTGTGACGAGGAAGCGTTCGAGGGCAATGCGAGGCGGTGGGTCGTTCAAGCAGTGGGCCATCCAAGCGTGTGGCACTGCTGACCCCGTGTGACTTGCTTTTTTTTTTTTTCTCTTCTTTTTGCGACGCCAACATGCTCAAGCCCCGGTTTGTGCCGTCGCTGTCCCGCTGCAGAACGTACGCAACCCGTCGACCAGAAAAACCACCCGCACGCTTCCCGGACCCGCTGCGCAACAACCCCGGCGCCGTCGTCACACCCTTGGAGGGCGACAAGCTGACGTTCATCCACCGACCGCCTCCGTCTGCACCCTCTCCCCACTCGACGACCCTCGACCCCGCTTCCCCGCTCCTGCGACCAGCTGCGTCCACGCGCGGTCCACTGCCACCCTTGCTTCGACCGTCAGCGTACAGACCGGAGCCGGAGCGACTATCAAAGGAAGACGTTGAGAAACTACGGGCACTGAGACTGTCGAACCCGGATCTCTACAGCTGTGCGACGCTCGCCAAGATGTTCAACTGCACGCCCGGCTTTGTCTCTCAGGTGGCTGCGCTCCCGCGGTCCCTCCGAAGGGCGTTTGCGAGCAAGCAGGAGGCCAAGGTACAGGCGGTCAAGGCCGGGTGGGGGGAGAGAAAGTCGACGTTCAGGGCCATCAGGGCGAAACGGCGCCAGTTCTGGTAGACGTGCCAAGGTCGTTTTCGTCGCTGCGTGGGTTCGCGTCGTGTGGTGCTGATGACGGACCGGTTGCAGGCTGTAGTGTCGTCGAGGGGTGTTTTTGGGTGGTGGACTGTTGGAACGTCGTGTTGTTGGTAGACTTATCGGGATGGAATGAAAACGAGACGAGGCGAGCCTCGGATGGCCCGGGCTGTACCCAAAAATGAGAGGCGTATCAGCGAGTGGACGGATAAACCGGGTCTGATTCGTTTTCGGCCGCCTTTTGTGCAATGTCGTCCGTGTCTTTGCCGACTCTTTCCTTCCCCTCACATGGCATTTCGCCCCGCCATTCGTGCAGCCTCCAACGCCCTCCCCACCCCGCTCGCACTTCACGCCATGGCTGCCCCCAGGTTTCCCCCGTGCCTCGCCAACACCGACCACCGTCAGCGCTGTCTTGCGCAGCTGCGCTCAAAGTCGGTCTCGCTCGACAAGTACATATACCTCAACGGCCTCAAGGCCCGCGACGCTAATCTGTTCTATGATATCCTGCTCAGAAACATGTCGGTGCGCACACATGCCCACCTGCACCCCAAACCACCCTCGCTCACGACGCCCTCCCGCGTCTTCAGGAATTAATTCCCATCCTGTACACACCCACGGTAAGCTCCCATCCCCCGTTCACGGTCGTGTGACGGCCTTCAATGCAAAAAAAGGTCGGCGAAGCGTGCGTCAACTACTCACACATCTGGCGCAGACCAGAGGGTCTGTACGTCTCCATCCAAGACAAGGGTCGCATCCGAGACGTACTCGCCTCTTGGCCCAACGTCAACGACAGTCGCATCGCCGTCGTCACGGACGGTGAGCCCGTTCGGACGTTTTTGACTTTCGGTATTTAGACGGCACCCCTTCTTTTTTCTCCAGGCTCGCGGATCCTCGGTCTTGGCGATCTCGGCGCGAATGGTTTGCCCATTAGTATCGGGAAACTGTATGTGTTGTTGTTGTTTTTGACGGACGTCGTTCCAACTCGATACCTTGTGCAGGGATCTCTACGTTGCCGGCGCGGGCATCAAGCCCACCTCGACTGTCCCAATTTGTCTTGATCTCGGAACCAATACTCAGCATTACCTCGATGATCCGCTTTACATTGGCGTCCGTCGTCCCAGACCGACGAGTCAAGAGGTAATAAGCTCCCAAGCGAGACAGCCACATGGTGTCGTTTCTGACGCCATCCCAGATGGACGAATTCATGGACGAGTTCATGCAAGCGGCCAAGGACGTGTTCCCCAATTTACTCGTTCAATTCGAGGATTTCTCGACGGACAATGCATTTAGATACCTCGACAGGTACCGTCATCAATATCGCGTATTCAATGACGATGTACGTCCTTGTTTGTCACCTTTTCGTCCTCGCTGATCTCTATAAACAGATTCAAGGCACGGGATCCGTCATCTTGTCTGGTTTCATTAATGCAGCGCGTCTCTCCTCGGCTGCCTCGGGCAGGTCGTTGGCAGACCATAGGATACTCTTCTTCGGCGCGGGTTCTGCAGGAATTGGTGTTGCAAAGCAGCTACTCTCGTATTTCACTACCTTGGGTATGAGTCCCGAAGGGGCAAAGTCTCGAATTTACGTGAGCGCGATCAACCTCGAGTGACTAAACGTCGATCCGTGCTCAAGCGTGATCGTATGTCCAGACCGTGGACTCCAAGGGGCTGATCACAGCGAACCGCAAGGGCCTCCAGGAACACAAGAAATGTAGGCGGCTCTCTTTCTTAAGCAACGTGCATATACGACTCTGAGGATCGATTGGCTAGTCTTTGCTCGCACGGACTATGACGGCCCACAGCTCGCGAACTTGGTGGACATTATCAACCACGTCAAGCCCACCGCGCTGCTCGGTCTGAGCACGGTAAAGGTGGGCATCGTTTAATGCTCCGCGTTGTGCGTCATGCTCACACGCTCCAGAACGCATTCACCAAGGGCGTCGTAAAGGCCATGTCCGCTCTCAACGCGCAGCCCATCATCTTCCCCCTCTCCAACCCGGTTCACCTCTGCGAACTCGACTATCAGGATGCCATCACATGGTAAGTCATCGCGCCTCGCCACTTTAAGCATCTCGTTCAACCTCAGTCCAGGACCGACGGCAAAGTCATCTACGCGTCTGGTAGCCCATACGAACCCGTGACGCACAATGGGGTGAGATACGAACCCGGCCAAGGGAACAACATGTACATCTTCCCTGGCATCGGCCTCGGCTCGATCCTCTCCAAAACGCGCCACGTCTCGGACGGCATGGTCGAGGGAGCGGCTGTTGCCCTCGCCTCGTCCTTGGACGCCGAGGAACGCGCCGCTGGACTCGTATATCCACGCCTGGCTCGTATCCGGGGTCTCAGTGCGAGGATTGCATTGGCCGTCATCCGGCAGGCGCAAAAGGAGGTGAGCAAGGGTTGTGGCGGACGTCGCGGAAAGGACTTGCGCGACTGACTGACGACGACCCCCTTTTGTACCCACCGCTTAGGGATTGGATACGAATCGTTATCTCCGCACTCTCCCCGATGGCGATCTGCTGGGGCTCATTCGCGATAAAATGTGGCAACCGCCAGTGATGCAACCATTGTCTGTTCCCCGTCTCTAAGCGAAGGACAGTATGGGATGCGTTCTCGGGTGGTTTCGTTCGTGTGAGCGAACACGGCGAGGCGACGGAGTGGCTGAAATAGACTGGCGTTGATTTTCTTGGTATATTTTGCTCTCGGTGTCGAACGAGTGGAATGTGTGTATCTAGAGTTTGCGTCCATGGATGTAACATATGACTTGCTTTTTGTTCTTCAAACATCGATCTCTGTGTCCAGCGGACCTGGCCAGTTATCGGGATCTTCTTTCCAGACGGCGACGCTAAACCTGTGGTTGACGCCCTTGAGGGAGGGGACGCATGCGATACCCCCGCAACCGCCTGTTTTTGGCATGGCGACCAGATAGAACACGTCCTTGACGCGGGAATGAAGTAATGCCATGGCACACATGAGACAGGGTTCGTGTGTGATGAAGAGGGTCAATCCCGTCAAGAGATACTGCGCCCCGTTCCTGGTCGTTTCTTCTTGTGTCGTCTTGGTCGCTGGTTGTTGTTGGGCACGATAGTCTGCCACTTGGCGAATGACGTCCAGCGCGGCGTGGCGGAGGGGGTGTTTAGTGGACGTACGCGTGTCATATGCGAAAAACGGGCGCGAGAGCTGTTTATCGTCTTGATAGGGTAATGGGACGTGGGCGACGACGGGCAACTGGGGAAGGGACGTTGAGTATGATCCTGCCGACTCTGTGTGTGGGTTCAACCGACCTCTTTATGTTGGGTGATCTTGGCGTGAGCGCTTTTGAGACGACGGATGGCGTCGGAAGCCCAGCGGACTTTGGCTCTCGTCCATGGTTCGGGCTCCCATTTTCGCTTCGGGGCGAAGACGGTGGGCCAAAATGTGTTTTTGAGCGAGAGGGAGGTGGGTGTTAGTGCGGGGTGGCATGGGACGGGGAGTTGGTATGGTGGTGACAAGGGGGGTTCG
>QFEL01001423.1:19765-32117 GCA_003316195.1 Neoboletus brunneissimus | reverse complement strand
CTTTAACCATCTAAGGAGGGGAGCGCATCAGGACGATAGGAAGAGGAAACAGGGAATGGGGAATGCGGTTGGGTCGCACCTCAACATCGTACCAATGTGTGTTTGGTCAGGAATGTCCACGACCCACGCTTGGACTGTGTAGGGGTGGATCAGTAGGAGTCGACGGTGGATGACGGTTCGTGATTACCGAGTTCGATGTCGCCGACTTGCTCTTCCTCCTTTTCGAGGGCGAGTTTCTTCCAGGAAAACGGAAGGTCGTGTTCTTGCACGATACCGTCCAAGTTCCTGGATGCATCCGAGGATAAACCGGCGACGCTGTCGTCGATGTGTCCCTGGATGTCCGCTAGGCCTGCCCAAGGATCGGTGTTCTCGTCCAGATCCGAGTGTGTGCGCGGCGGAGCGCCGACAGGATCGAACCAGAGTTGGTGGCCGTAGAATATGCAGAGCTCCTCATCCGGCTGGATCGCGCGCGCAGTTGTATATACGATGCGTTCCCGTGCTGGATCCACGGAAAACGACACGTTTGGATTCTCTGCGTGATTGAACAAGGAGCCTGTGATGGTGGTCAGTACAGGAGATCGGCTGGGAGATAGGACGGACCTAGACCCAATGCGAGTGCCATCCGACCGTCTTTCCAGTTAAAGGTGTAGTGGTCGAGCAGAGTGTGTTTTCCGTGGTCACCGTACCCTTGTTTGGCGAAGAGCAAGACGGGGCTGATTTCGACCACGGTCTGGGCTGGAATTGCCTGAGCAGCTGAGCACGGCGAAGATCAGGTCGTGCAAGAGTAACGTACGAACGCGGCGCACCAAAAACGCCGCGGCCCTTGCGGTCAATTGTCCTGAGATGGCAGTGGTGCGGGTTCAAGACCCAGGGCTGGTCTGGGGTGGTCGTGGCCGTAAATGGCAGGGCGGTCATGGCTCGACACGCACTCTGACAATGGCACCAAAACCACCCGCGAGACCGCTGCCGGGCTTGTTCCTTCTCTCCCTCGTCCCCGTCGCGGCCTGGTTCGTCGTTCGTCCCCTCCTCGACCCTCCACCTCCCCTCCCCGTCCTCTTTGTCTCCGTCGGCTTCTCCCTATTCGCGTTTCTTGCCGCACTCTACCTGATACCCGCCCTTGGCCCAAGATTCATCCAGGCGAATCTCAAGGGAAAGGATCTCTTGAAGGTCTATCAAGACCCGATGTAGGCTTTCCATGGCAAATCCATCCTCGTCATTGACTGAGCACACACAGACCGGAGAGCCAGGGCCTCGTCTGCGCCTCCATATACATCCTCTTGTTGATTCTCTTTATTCCATTTCCCTTCTCCGACACCGTCGGGAGTCTTCCACAAAGCCGAAAGACCCTCGAAGGCCTTCAGGGCGTCGCTTCCCTGCATCATGAGGTGAGACGCAACGTTCCAATTCGATGTATGTTGTTACGATGTCGAGTCTAGCTGTCAGTATACCTCTCCTCGCTGCTGTCGCTCTTGATGGCCACTATACTGGGATTCCTGGACGACGTCTTTGATATCCGATGGCGCCACAAACTGCCAATACCCATCATCGCTGCCATCCCCATGCTCATGGTGTACTATGCCGAAGGCGGCAACACACACGTTGTCGTGCCAATCCCTTTCAGGCGCTTTCTTGGCGTGCTGGTCAATCTCGGTTCGTGCCGACTAAAATGGTTCATCAGGTCGTTGACGCCGTTCTAGGCCCACTGTATTATTTGTACATGTCCCTCCTCTCGACGTTCACCACTAACAGCATCAACATCCTCGCCGGCATCAACGGATCCGAAGTCAGCCAGGCAGTCATCATCGCCATATCGGTCATCCTGAATGACTTACTGTATCTTCCGTGGCCCATGGATTTCAAGATACCACTTCACCTCCTCGGGAGTCAGGCCGAAGTAGACGTGGGAGGTGCATGGCACGCTGGGATGTCATATGGTAGTAGCGAGTTAATGGGAAGGCATCTACTCAGCTTATACTTTATGCTCCCCTTACTGGGCGTCTGTCTGGGATTCATGTACCACAATTGGTGCGTGGTACGATTCCTTTGTTATCCCTGTGTTCGATGACAAGTCCAAGGTATCCTGCTCGCGCGTTTCCCGGTGACACCCTTTGTTATGTCACTGGAATGGCCTTTTCGGTCGTTGGGATACAAGGTCACTTCTCAAAGACGTTGCTCTTATTCTTCCTACCCCAGATATTCAATTTTGTCTTGTCGTGTCCTCAGCTCTTTGGATTAGTTCGATGCCCTAGGCATCGCCTCCCGAGGTTCGTTCCGGCGATCTATTTTGGAATCACGTTGTATTCATTCCTTGATTGATAGATTTGATCGCGACACCAACCTTTTGCATCCCTCGAAAGCTGGGATCACAGAACCGCCATCCAAGTTGGCCGCCCTCGTTCTGCGGTGCTTTTCAATGTTGGGTTTAACAGAACTTACCCTCCATCCCGAAAACGGGCGAATCCTCGAGGCCACCAACTTGACCATCCTGAATTTCTTCCTCGTCCGCCTCGGACCGATGACCGAGAAACGGCTAGTACAGGTGTTGATGGTTGCCCAAGTAAGTGTGGTTGAGCCGATGTGATCGGCTTGGTGTAATTCACGAATGAGTAGGTTGCCGGGAGTGTGTTAGCATTTGTGGTGCGCTACGGGCTAGCTGGCCTAGTCTACGATGGTGATCGTAGATAACCTCCGGTTAATCAGACGTGACCCGGGTAGCAATGGATTTGATGTGCTTCTGATGCTCGGGTACAGCAGGCATGCCAAGCGTATCGCACGGGGCAACCTAGTAGCTAGTAACGACATGTACCCACTTCCACGAGGGAGATAATGCGCAATCACGGTATTTTCTTTTCAGCGCGACCGATGGCGGAGGGTGTGCGGATTTGCGAAATCGGAAAACAGACGGTCATTGGCGGAATCACATGCGAGACTCTGCCCCCTCTTGATCCGCCGCTGGGCGACATAAATATGACTCGCTTGCGATCAGGACCAGGACGGTCTGCTCTGTCAACTTTGCTCTCCTCCCCCACCTCTCATCGCCCAAAATGACCAGCCACGAACGCGCCGCCTTCCATGCTGAAGTAGCCCAAGTCGAACAATGGTTCAAGGTACGGCCCCTATTTTCTCACCCGGGGGTTCATGCCCATCCCGATCCCAAACAGAGCCCTCGCTTTGCACGCACAAAGCGACCCTACACTGCTGCCGAGGTTGTTTCAAAAAGAGGAACGATCGCGATCCAATATCCCTCTAACACCCAGGCAAAGAAGCTCTTTGCGCTCTTGTCCGAACATGCCAGGAACCGGACGCCATCTCATACCTATGGCGCGTGAGTTGTTTCACGACTGGGCGGTCGTTCGTTTCTTATCCATTGTCATACAAGGCTCGATCCGCTACAGGCCAACCAGATGGCGAAATACCTTGAGACCATTTACGTCTCCGGGTGGCAGTCGTCCTCGACGGCGTCTAGCACGAACGAACCAGGTCCAGACCTTGCCGGTAAGTCCGGAGAACGGGCCTTGGGAAATGGGTTTCGTGTTCTGACGTATGATGTGCCTGTGGATATAGATTACCCTTCCAACACCGTACCGAACAAGGTCGAGCACCTTTTCATGGCACAGCTATTCCACGATCGCAAACAGCGCGAAGCGCGGTCTCGCATGACCGACGCCGAGCTCGCGGCAACCCCATACATCGATTACCTCCGTCCCCTGATTGCAGATGCCGATACCGGCCACGGTGGTCTCACCGCCGTGATGAAACTCGCCAAAATGTTTGTCGAGAAAGGCGCGGCAGGTATCCACGTCGAGGACCAAGCGCCCGGAACCAAAAAATGCGGACATATGGCCGGCAAGGTACTCGTGCCTGTCGCGGAGCACATCAACCGCCTCGTCGCGCTTCGACTCCAGTTTGACATCATGGGCGTCGAAAACCTCATCATCTCGCGCACAGACGCGGAGGCGGCCACGTTGATCACGTCCAATATTGACGATCGAGACCACCCGTTCATCCTTGGCTCAACGAATCCGTCGCTGCCGCCGCTCGCTACCGTCATGCTTGATGCAGAGGCAGCGGGAAAATCGGGTGATGATCTTCAAGCCGTCGAAGATGCTTGGGTCGCTTCTGCGAATTTGCAACTTTTTTCCAAGACGTTGGGGAATGCCCTCGTCTCGCAAGGCACCCCGCGACTCACCGTGCAGCAGTTCCTAGACCGAGTGTCGCACGCGTCATACCCCCAGGCAGTCGCCATCGCTCAGAAGGAATTTCAATTGAGGAACGTTCCTTATTGGAACTGGGACACGCCGAGAACCCGCGAAGGGTTCTACCGGTACCAGTCTAGCACCGAATGCGCTATCAGGCGCTCTATCGAGTATACGCCGTACGCCGATGCCTTGTGGATGGAGACGGCAAAACCCAGTTTTGCTCAAGCGCGGGAGTTTGCACGCGGTGTGCATGCCGTGTGTCCCGGTCATTGGCTTGCGTACAACCTCAGCCCTTCCTTCAATTGGGAGGCCGCTGGTCTCAGCACCAAAGACACGAAGGACTTTGTCTGGGAACTCGGAAAGCTTGGCTTCTGCTGGCAATTCATCACGGTAGGTTTATGGAAACGTTAGCGGCGGATGATGTATTGACTCGATGTGATCCAAGCTCGGTGGTCTGCACTCGAACGCATACATTTCCGATCTTTTCGCAGGTGCGTTTGCAAAAGAGGGCATGAAAGCCTACGTCGAGATTGTGCAGCGCAAGGAGCGAGAACTTGGTTGCGACGTGTTGACGCATCAGAAGGTACGCTCGTCATCAACTGCATAGGTCATCGGTCTTAACTCACTCCTATGCAGTGGAGTGGCGGTGACTACATGGACAGTTTGGTCAAGACCGTGACAGGTGGGATCTCGTCGACAGCAGCGATGGGTAAAGGTGTCACAGAGGACCAATTCAAGGCGAAGCTATAATCTGATGAGGGTGTGGGGGAAATAATCTTGGTTTCTTGTCCTCTTGTATCTGTAATCCTATCTCATCCTGTCGGGCCGACCTCACTGTTCCTACCTTGATGTGTCAGAGAACGCGGTCTAATATTGGAATACATCTAACAGATCTTCATTACCTCAATCTGCAGGACTCTGGCAACTAGATTGGATTAGAATGAAAGCACACCGTCGCGGGACTTCACGATGTAGTAGCAAAAGCCCCTTTGCTCGCCGTGAGTTCTGCGCCAAGCTTGTATCCCGTCACCTTGAAGGCATTGGGTAAAAAGTCCGCACCAGATACGGAACAGAGATACCTTATCCCAGTCGATCTTCTGCCTCGTCAGTGGAAGCGCGCGTCTGAGACCCTTGAACGCCTTTTCGCTCATCTCGTGGTACGAGTCGTTCAGTGACGTTTGTAACCGTGTTTCTTCTGCTTCGATCAGTGCAAATATCTTGTTTGCCGCTGCGTTCGGGGATGCATTGGCAATTGCAGGTGATATCGGTATCGAGAGGTCGTGCGATGTTTCTAGCTGGACCTGTGCATGGATCAGCTTGGGTGTGCTATTCGCAGAACGATCGAGATAGTTCGTACATTTCCTTGTTCATAGTAGTGAACATTGACAAGAATTCTTCCCTGGATCGTCTTTGACCCTGCAAAGTCGATCTGGTATTGAGAGCGCCATCTGCCTGACCTGCCTCTGTGATGAGCGGACGGAAGGCGACATCGTCGAGGATGATCACGAACCAAAAGTTAGCCGGGTTGTATTTGTTGGAGACGATTTGAACTGTAAAGTGACTTGGTGGTTGTGATGCAAAGATGGCGGCTACGCCGTCGACATAGTGCGCAGCAAGGTATGAGAGCGCTGCGGACTCGAGGGCAGCACTTTGCTCGCCCTTAGAACAGTCTCGGGACGTCATGGCCAAAAGCTTACCGGAGTGGTTCAGCCGCTGGATCGGGTTCCTCCGAACGAGGATCGGATGCTTCCTAACGACGTCATCCAGTGGATGAGCATTCGAACACACTCGCAGGTGCAAATCGAATATACTTGCCAGCCTCAAGTGATCGAATATGAAAGAGGTCTTGGAACGTGGATCCAAGAACCGCTCTGTCTCTTCCTCACCGCCATTATCTTGTATCCGCGCGACGTCACTAACGATGGTCTGAAAAGGGCGATAGTGATGATGTGCGAGGGCTCGATGAAACCATGTGAATAGTCTACCTGGTGATCCGCATCCGGCACATCTACCAGGATGAACTGTGCGAGATTGTAGTCTCTGAGAGCGGGAAGGAGGCCATCTTCCAGGATATCGTCGTCGTTGACTATGGCACGCACGTCTACGCGTGATGGGAGCGTGTCTCATTAGTACCTTGTTAGCAAATCGAGGGTTATACGTGAACACGAACCGTTGAGGACGTCGTTGATCTCTCCAGGTGGAGATTGGAGAACGAACGCGCTTGCAACCTGGATACGCTCATCCGATTCTGCCATGGTTATGTCGTTACGGTAATGGTCCTTTGACGGAGTTGTGCTGGTTTTCGCGGGTGCTAAAGCACCAAACCCTAACCCCAACTTAGTACCTCCATGTCGTCCTGTCCGACCTGTCAACGGTGCGGGCACGCCAGCAGCGGTCCACAGGCATTTCTGTTGACCTGTCGAGGATGTAGCAAGACCTGGCACCATAGTATGTCGCCAAAACACTACAGATCGTCTTATCGATGCCTCGTACAGGGTGCCATATGCCCCCCGTCGAGGATCAGGAGCTCATTGGGCGCATACGCGCTACGAATGTGGGGGATACCGCCAACGGTCTCTGCACTTGGACGTGCAGACGCTGTAAGAAAGCCGCCTCGCAAACCTCGAGCGCGATGTCCAGTCGCGAACCGACGGTGTCTTCTGATTCACGTGAGGACAGGAAGAGCTTGACTTCGAGTTATAGTCCAGCCGTCACCGATATCTCCACATCCACACCCACATCTACAGTCAGCACCGCCTCGACGGTGGACGTTCGTGCCAAACAGGAATCGGTGTGTCGATTTACAGTTTGGAGCCCTCGACGCATCTGCTGAGTGTAGCACAGAACACTGCGATCGATGCACGACTTTTGAATGGGGACCAGGAACGAAATGAGACAAGTGATCGACGAGAGTCGACAGAGGCAGTTCCGGTGAAGCATATTCTTTCTGCTAAGAGAACAAAGCCGTCTGCAGCGAACCGACCCCATGTCCAACCAGAGCCAGGCCCAGCGAAGCCGAGGGACGCTGATGTACAGATGGCTGATACTACTCCTACCAAGTTCACTCCACGAGAAAAGAAGATATCACCTCAGAGACCGGTTTCCCCAACCCCTTTTCATCAGAGAAAGAGTGCACGAAAGTCCGTCAGTATCGTCCCAGCGACATCCTCTGAAGATGACGTCGAGATGGAAGTCGAAGTTACGCCTCCCAGTTTCTCTGAACCTACCTCACGCGCCACTTCTGAAGCACCTGAAGCATCTTCTTCAGATGATCATGCGATTAGGCCCAAGTCTGTTGCAGGAGCACCGCCCCACGTGCGTGCTGCAAGTTCTGCCAATGAGCGGGAACGAGAAGTGAGGTCAGCTGATGGAGCAGCAGTCCAATCTCAAGTTAACCAGGACGCGGACAACGAGATGAGCGACGATCCAGAGGACTTGTACGGTCCTCCGGTGGAGCGTCGCATCATCCGTATCCTCCCTTCGTTAGCTGAGGAGCTGAGGGAACAGCAACGACGAGTAGCTGCCGAGAAGGTAACGGTCCGCCGTACACTTTGCATGAGTCGTCACACATACTCTGTCTAGGAGAAGCGACGGGCTCCCTTGGCCCCTGATTGGATTTATGCGAAACACGTACATGATCCGTTGTGGAAGGAAATCCCGAGTAGAGGACGGAAACGACGGAAGCCAGTCGCCAGGAAGTTGGGGGACAATGGGCTAAATGTTGAGGAGTTGATGGGCTGTTTCACGGTTCAAAGTTGGGTCCGAGAGCGCAAGACTTGAATGTATATAGATGCCCACGAGCCCAGTCATACATGCCGAATGTATGTGCTTGTCAGTGTGTAGCCCCATCCATCGGCCAGATCTACCTCCGACAGCCAGAGCTCTGAAGCTCCAGCACTCAGGATAATTCTCTGATTCAATCCCGCCTAGCTAAAAAAGAGTGTGTTAAACGTTTCTCGAAACAGCGAAATGATTATACAATTACGCAATGCACAGGAAAGGGCATCTAGGTCATAGTTGGATGAATAGATACATATCCGAAAGCACGTCCTGAGAATACCACACCTTCTGTCATGCAATCCTCAGTGCTAGTGCACAACTCTAGTTTTGACGGTCAACTTGAGTTCTCGATCATACTTGACGGGCGTATCTCTAACCACCTCGAGTTGAATTGCCTCCAGATCGTCCATGTCTTCCTCCAAGATCTGATCCTGTCCCGGGACGACGTCCGGGAATACAATCGCAGATATGGTCGTGTTTTCACCCGCAGTGGGTTTTGACAACATACCGAACGCAGTGTCGATGCCTTCCCAGCGGCGGGTGAGGTCAAGCTCATACATCTCCCGCACCCCGATGATGAACCGAGGTAGTATGGTGAACAAAGGTATGCTGACCAATGTTCTGAGGAAGAGCATTGATACGTTGAGTTCATGACTGGGCGGGGTTCTGGTGATGACCTCAACGATATCATAAAGCAGTCGCCTAATCAAGGGTATAACGTTTTGTCAGTTTTTGTGCGTGAGTAACAGGAAGACCAAGGGTGATGGTGAATGTCAAGGGTGGAGAAGAATCAAAAAATACCGGAGACATACAGAAAAAAATAAGTGATCCCTTCTCTCACGAGGAGCTTGATGTACTGGTTAGGCTGCCACCTCTTCACCGCCTTATACATATCGAAAGACTGCCTCAGTGCTTGGATGATGGCAAGAATAGACAATGCAACACTGAGAACAGAATGGAGAATAATGTATAACCAAACTGGAAATTGCATGCCAGATGAGATATTGCAGAATGAATTATCAAGAAATTGGACAGTTGATGCTAGGGAATAGATTGTAGAGAGATGTTGTTCAGGGTGGTGTTGACACATCCATTTTATCTTGAGACCCACCGGAGAAGTAATAATAAGTGCTAAAGTAGAGGCCAGTGAGAACGAAGGAACTGATGACTTGTGGCACATAAATGCAGAGGAGGAGACCAAGGATTGTCTTGGATTGACTCCACATTGCATAAACGCGCAGAACCATCACCACTGCGACTGAAATCAATACAGAGGAAGATAACTTAGAAGAGAGACTACTCACGGTCAGCAGACGAGATGAACAATTCCCACGACCACGCGATTACTAGGCTGACTACGGTACCTTCGGAATATCCATGTTTCGGTCTGGCATTATCATGGGGGGTTGTGAATTGATGTACTCACACCTATTCAATCATGAACAGTACAGTCTGTTACTGAAATTTAGACACGTACGTCTGTCACGAGATGCTCATTAGTGACAGGTTGAGTGTAAGGGAGAAAAACGGACTATCACTGAGCCAGGGAAAAATACACTATTAACTGAAAATGTATTTGATCAGTCTAATTGACCATGGTTTGTATGCTTGGTCGTACGAAATCCACATGCACTTGAGAATGAATTCAGACTGGACCATGTTTGATTACAACCGCTGTAGACCTACAAAGTCCAACAAAGTCCAAAATAACGGACCTATAAATAACTTGTTAGTTTGGGACACACGGCACAGATAATCTCTTGAGGCGTTATACGCACTGAAACGAACAGCGTAGAGATCCAGGTCCAGGGTCTACACTGCGATATTATCAGGGATGCAGAGTGCAAATTTGCATCCCCTCTTACCCAAATGTACTGTATCTTCGCAGATATTAGCTAGGAAACATGGTGTGGGGGAAACTAAACACCTCTCTCGGAAGGACGAGGACTGGAGCGGGAAATTGCGATGGTCACCTCAATATGAACAGAGAGGACGCACAAAATCTCACTCACGATAATCGTATACCATAGCAGTGAATAGAATAGCTGCGTTGGTTCTATAAGATGAGTCATAGACTTCAGTTGTGAACGACCATACCAGCTGCATTCTGATGAAACTCCAGATACCCCAAAACGGGCTGTACACTGGACATGTCGTTACAAGAGAAACAGCAATGTTGGACTGCGTAACGACCAAGGCGGAGAGTTTAGGTCTAAGGGAAAAGGCTCGCAATATAAACAAACTCACCCCGACTTCATTACGTTAAGTTTTTTTGTTATGTCGTAAAGTATGGCATAAATGCGACATTACTTTTGTCCTCTCCGGCGGGTGTCAGAAATTTGACTCCAGCCAGCGGCTGACCGGACCCACATTGATGTTATAGACCACCATGGCTTCGATTGGTCCCTCCGTTCCGTCAGACCTCACCAAGCTTACTGTTCCCCAGCTCAAAGCCCTGTGTAAAGAGCGCCGAATCACTGGCTACTCAAAGCTAGCCAAGGCCGCACTCTTACAGAGGCTCGCGGAGGTTGCCGCTCCTGAAACGACCACATCTTCAAATGATCAGGCTAGTCGGAATGCGCCTGCAGTGACATCCGCTACGCCTTCAGACGAGGTCCGGAACCCTGCGTATATCGAGCCTTCTACTACCCACCGAGATGGGAACGTAGCGCACCCGTCGGTTAAGCTGTTGACCCCTGGTAACACCGAATTGACGGACACCTCTGCCGCAAAGGTTCCTTTACCCATCGAACCTCCCAAGTCATCGCAGGCCCGTACCGTTGCAAGCACTACGAGCACCCAGAAAACCTCAGGCACGAAAAGACTGGCGCATATAGACGTCTCTGCCCCCCCAAAACGGATTAGGACATCCCTCAAGTCCATGACTAATGCAGGCCACGAACCCCCAGCTCCGAGGACCTCCACGTCCCAGCAATTGTTGCCTGTCGACTCTTCAGCGTTCAAAATCCCAAGACTGCCTGTGCAATCTAAAAGGTCGTTCCACGGTAGTGCCTCGATTCTCGCAAAGCAGCCTTCCGTCACAAGCAAACGCTCTGCTGTACCTCGTCAGACCGCTAGTGGCCCCGGACGGTTCAAACCGTTGGTGGTGATTTCGGGACCCAAACCCGTGGAACCCGATCAAGCAAATAGGGAACCCTCCCAAGGACCGATCGTCTCCGTCATATCAAGAGTAGTTGACTCTCCCCTTGCTTTCAACCCTCATGCAACGCCTCCTCCTGTTCTTTCCCATATTTCCTTCCCTCCGAAGGCATCCGAGAGGAAGTGGGTATACCGGTGGGCCATCATACTAAGCGCACTTTCCCCAGGAGACAGACAAACATGTATGCTTGTATCGAGAACATTCCGCTATGCAGGTAGGGAACATTTTTCTGAGCTAATGATACCGCATCACGTCGCCATGCCTTGTCCGTGACAGTTTACCTCTCCGCCATACATATGTTGTCGAGGAACTACCCCGGTCGTCGATTGGATGCTATTCTCGAGCAGCATCCAAGAAATATGACGAACCTTTGGCCGTATCTTCGATTCCGCACGATTGAAGTTTCTGAACGGCGTCATGCATTCGGGCAGTCGTTCCTTGGCCAATACACCAACTCGATGGGATACGATCCGTTGTCCGAACACCTCTGGGCCAACCCTGATGACGAGAGGCAAGTCGATGTTGCTCTTCGGTTCGTCACAAGATAGGGTCCAAGGATGTCGATAAGTTCCATCTGAATGCGTACCAGATTTGTTTTAACACGGATGTGGTTCGCCATTTCGGTCGGCGCGTACGGTCATGATGCGTCAAAGTGGTCGAAATGCGTCGTTCGAGACGTTCGGGAGGTCGTCAAAGGCGAAATCTGGCAGGTCGTCGTACAGGACGATAGTACCGGCGAGTCTTGCGGTTTTCACGTGCTTGAAGCAACGTGTGAGGTCATTGGCCAGTCCCCCTCGTCGCAAGGGGAGAACATGCTTGGATATTGTCTACGCGACGATTGGACGGCATGGATTTCTCAGCGATCGCGAGTGTCACTGGGTATGGGACCATGCTCGCTCCTGGAGTACGTGAAATGGTCAAACACTGAAGACTACCACCGAGGAATCAGCAAAGCATGGTTACACCGCGTTCAATGTCAGGATGCGGACATTATCGCCAAGAGAAGCGTTGCTGAGAGGTACATTTTGGCCAGCGTCGTGGCAAATGGGTAGGTGCCGGGTTCAAACGCTCATCGGTCGTCGACTTGCTCACCAAGTGTCGTTCGTCAGCATAAGTGGGAAATGGATGTCCACGAGCGCAATGGCTCAAGAGTTTGCTGGTTTACCTGGTGATGATGCGCTTGGTTCAAGAACCGCGGGACGGTTCATGAATA
>QFEL01001423.1:0-19704 GCA_003316195.1 Neoboletus brunneissimus | reverse complement strand
GGTGATGACGCGCCTGGTTCAAGAACCGCGGGACGGTTCATGAATAGACTGAACATGTACCTTGCAGCGTACGCGACGTTCCATATTATTGTGCTCTTGTCAGGCTGATCCGCGCAGTCACCACCACATAGAGAGCGTCCATTTCACGACTTCAAAGGGTGAAGCGTTGCATACTGCGGTAGCTGTTGTGCAGACCCCAGGGCGAGAGTACTATGTCCTGAGAGACAATGGGATGCAAGTAGGGTGCGAGGAAGAGGGTATACCCGAGGTTTGGCAGCAGATTTTGGGCTGCGACATGCTGGGCCGAGCGTGCTAGGCACGTTGTCATTCACGGAGACAATAAATTTATATGTCGGAAAGATCGCTTCTGGAGACTCGGGAAGAAACATGAGTGTGTTCGGAGCATTTAAACCACTATCCCAGGCGATCTGCTTCTGTTGAAACCGTCCGATTTGCGTGTTGCAGTGGATATGTTGCATATGTTCCTTTCCATAAAACTATGTTCATCACTGATCGTTCGCGTCGCTATACGTTCTAAGGATACTCGATGCGTACAAATGACAAAGTTCCACACGACAACATTGTGGTCCCTCCCAACAAGCTCGTTTCGAGTTCAGGAATTGTCAGGCACGATCGCACGAAGACCGGGTTGCTTCTCCATGTAAGCTGTGTTCCGCATCAAGAAGTTGTGTTCACTACCATCGCCCTGTAGGAAAAGAGATGAGCCGAACAGGGACGACCAAAGAGATCAACGGGTGAAACTGACGATCAACGGGAACGGGAAGCCAGGCTCAAAGGGAAGGATGCCCTCGAGATACTTGATGTGCTCGGGGGTGAGAACGATCTCGAGTGCTTCAACGTTTGCCCCCAGCTGCTCCACCTTGCGGCCGCCGATAATCGGGAACACGTACGGCGTCTTTTGCATGACATATGCGATCGCTACCGCAGTGACGTGTTTGGCACCGACTTCTTTGGCGACCTTGTCCAATGCCGCGCTCATTGCTCTCTCTTTTTCGTTTCGCTTCCATTCTGCACCTCCGAATGCACGGCCTACGTCGCCCGACTGGGCACGTCGCTCTTCTTCCTCGTCGCTGCGGAATTTTCCGCCTGCAAGCACACTCCAAGGAGCCAAGGCCATGCCTGCGTAGCACCGTAAACGATCCACCTTGCTAGCTCGAAATCCGAACGTACCATGAGCCTTACACATGGGGAGAATGTCTCGTTCGATAGCGCGATCCATGACGTTCCAGAGACCCTGATAAATGACGAATGGCGTCTTTCCATGATCACGAGCGTACTGGTTTGCTTGGGACACGACCCATGCGGGGGTATCAGAAACGCCCTAGAAAGTCGCGGCGCAGTGAGACCTTGGGTACGTCGAGGACGAGTCGATAACGTACCAAATAGAGCACCTTTCCTTGTTGAACGAGCGTGTGGAGGCCATTCATCACTTCTTCGATACTAGTCTCCCAGTCCCACCAGTGGACGTAGAAAATATCGATATACGAAGTCCTGAGTTTTTTCAAGCTTGCTTCCAAGCTGATGTGCATCGATTTGACGTTGTTACCGGTGTACAACACCTTCTGTTGGAACTTGTCGTTCCCACGTACATAATTCGTGGCGTACTGCAAAATCGGAGTGAGTACGTGCGTCGTCTGGGTCGATGAGATGATGCTGACTTTGGTTGCGATGACGAGTTGATCCCTGATGCCACGCTGCTCGGCCCATTCACCAATAAACTCCTCCGAGCTCTGGTCTTGGCTATCACAAAAGCCATTCATCACGATGAGGCGACAAAGGGGGAGCGATCCTCATCGATAGACACGCACTAGTTATTGGCAGTATCAATAAAGTTTCCGCCTGCGTCGTAATACGCATCTAGCAATTTGAAGGAAGATTCCTTGTTCATGCTCCCCATGCCAAACTGTTCCCATTTGTCCCCAATGCTCATTCCACCCAGTTGAAGAGGGGAAACATGAATGGAAGCATGGGGGGACAAGGCGCGGTATCGAGCAAGCCGTGAAGTCGGCTTTGGTACTGGGGCCATCATCGATCCCATCTCACACGTACTTGTCAAAGATCAGAAGAGGAAAAAAATAGGCAAGTGAATCCGAAGACGGTGGAGAGCAGTCGTCGACCTTTATACCTGCCCAGCGTTTCACCCATATTACCGCCGTATCAGGGATCGGATGCGGAAGGAGATACAGCGGATGATCCCAGTTGGTGCGACCGTCATGTGCCCCAGGACCACCTGACTTGTGATGAGGGTGACAAATCAACTGTTTGTTGCAACACA
Source organism: Neoboletus brunneissimus (assembly GCA_003316195.1). NCBI lineage: Eukaryota > Fungi > Basidiomycota > Agaricomycetes > Boletales > Boletaceae > Neoboletus > Neoboletus brunneissimus. Next base: position 17,408 of record QFEL01001423.1, on the reverse strand, counting down.
TACCAGAATACAAAACCCAGGTGCATTTCAAAGATCAAGATTCTACCACAAAACAGACCCATGTGTTGGAGTGATGATAAGGAGAAATGCTGCAATGAATCCAATGCAATAATGGGCGCAATTAGAAACACTCATAACTTCTGTTTGCTGAGTCCCAGGCTAGTGCCAAATGACACAAGATGGAGAAACCGCAAAGAAAAGAGACAAGCGAGGAAGATCCCCCGACGACACAAGCCGATAAGTGCAGTAGCAAGGTCATCACGCCCCCGGAGTTGCAAGCAGAGCTCGCAGGGAACAAGGGTGGCAAAAATTTGATAACCAAAGAATGAGGGCGATGCCCTCATAATAGTGGTTAAACTATTAAGAACAGATACTACACTTGATCTAAGCCAAAAGGCCAGAGTGGTAAGGATTCCTAGTGTCGACCGCGGGCATATATACGTTTGCGATCCGCGCACGGACCAACACAATAGGACACGTGTGCAACACCCAAATTTGGTCAGCTACAGTCGCTCGCGCGACACTCACCAACAGTCCTCGTTATGTAGATATCATGATTGCAACCGATTCAATACTTGTCCAATACAGGGATTGCAACAGAACCCGTCAACCCAACATCTTTCTGAAATCATCCTGTCCTTTCCCGGTCTCCTGCCTGTCATTTGCGGCGCCACCCTGGAGTTTTGCGGCACCGACGCCGGGCTTGCGTGCACGTCCGAGACCCGCTCTCGGTCTTGAGGCCGTGGTGCGAGGCACGAACAACCCCCCCGCACCTGCCAGAGCCGTCGTTGGTTGAGCTTGAGTCGAATCCTCGGATATCTCCAAAGCGACACCATTAAAAACAATGGGCTCTGGACGCAACAATAGCTTGCCTGCTTCCTAGCCGCGTCCATCAGCCGATGCACGCGTTCAAAAATATGTTCGTAGTAGTAAATTCTTACTGCAGCATTTGCCAGCTCAACGACTGCTTCACCAATATCGCCAAAAAACTCGACGCGGTCCACTGTTGCGTATTTAGAGAGTGCTTGGTGCAAGAGCCCTTCCTGCGTGCCCGGGAGCAAATTGCGGATACGGACGGAGCGGTTCCGGGTTTCTGCGCGTCGACCGAGTCCACTTTCGCGCCACCCTTCCCTGTTAGATAGCAACAGTCAAACCCGCCTCGCATTCTTCGAGCAGAAGACCTACCGGCTTTTTGACCCTACGCGTGTATCTGCAAGGGTTACTGCTATCCGTCGCTTCTTAAGCTCATAGTTGTTTGCGGAGAGAGCAGCACGGGCATCGGCCTGAATGCGATTAGATCCACACGCAGGGACACCAAATACGAAAAGTGCACCTCATTTTCGAATTCAATAAACGCAAAGCCTTTTGCTTGGCCATTCTTATCTTCTGGTAGACGAATATCCTTGATAGGTCCATACTAAATACATCGCTCGGATTAGCGTCACAAACTCAATGGGAATAGGGGACTCACTCTCGAGAATACCCCCTGGAGGTCTCCTCTGTTGGTGAATTTGCTAAGACCTGCAACATACACCTCTCGCTCATTCGCATCAGCGTCGGTGCGCTCTTTCTTTCGCTCTGGATTTGAAATGTAGACACTCAGTGTTCGTTCAGGCTCAAGCTCACGACCGTGTAACTCGAGTGCTCTCTCCGCAGAAGCCTGCCTATCGTGAGCATAAATCAACCCATGACTGTGGTAGACCTACTGGTGACGTGAATTGCACATAACAGAACCGGCGTGTCGCCTTGAATTTTTTGCTCGGCCACCGGACATCGAATATGAGGCCATACTGGCAGCAATGTTAGTGAGGCAATGATAAATCAGGAAGACGAACCTGTTCAAACAGACTGCGAATCGCAGCATCGTCTGTTTTCTCTCCAAAGTTTGTCACGTACAAAGTCGAACGCCATGCGAGATGTACATTAATTTCCGTCCCCTCTATGCGTTTCTTATCTTTCGTAAGCGCAGCAGGGATACTTTCCTGTGCAAAGATAAAAATGCAGCTTCTTAACCGTCCGAATCACGTACTCGCACAGCAAATTCAACAGTTGCAACAAGAATTTCTGGCATGTTGGTAAATTTGATTTCACGTATTTCTCCGCACTGCGCAGTCAACGTTAGCTGGGCATGGTATACCGTGTTCCTTTAATGTGGCACGCACATCTTTGAAAAGTGTCTTGAGCTGTTCCTCGCTGGTGCCAGCTGGCAGATCAGCAACGAAAACAGTGCAATTCTCGCGATCCCTCAAGGAGTAGACAAATCAACATCAAAGTTCCTACCTTCTGCGCAACGGACATACCTCTTAAGCGGCACATTTAGAGCTTCTACTGATAACAATCAATCGAGATAAAAGCGGAGTTATAAAATCAGATCATACCCATTCGCACTTTCTTACTAGCACCGCCGTCGGCTTCAGGCTCCTCGCTCGCTTTGCGTTTCCCTGTAACAAGTTGTGCCGAGGCTGTCGGAACGTCCATTCCATCACCAGACATAGCAGGGGTTTCTCGGGTTACGTCCGCAGGGACGGATGTGACAGCCGCAGATGCAGCATGCTGCTCCATGACGTACTGAGCTGCCTCGTATGCCTTCTGTGCCTCCTGCGAAAGGACACCAGTTTACAATGAGCCAGAGACGTAGAATAAATCGGCGTGAGGATTCACCCACCCTCGCCCGTCTTGCTTCAACCTGGGTTCTTGCACGCTCGACGCGTACAAAGGCATCCTCGAGCGATGCCAGAGAACCATGTGCATGCTCAAAGCTGAGCCAGGCGTCCCAAAGCGCCTCGGGATAATCAAGACTTTTCGTACTAACATCTTGGAATGCGGATCGCGCAGTGTCATGTCGATCCGTTCGGCTGCGAAATCACAAATGAATGTCGATGAGCCAAGGACATAATTGTGAGTAGACACCCACATGAGGACATCAGTGTAGGCCACCCATACTGCCCAGCTGGACTTGTAGTGCGCAGCAGCAGATGCCCATACAGCGATAGCCGCGTCTGCAACATCTGCAAGGCTTAAATACTATATCCAAGATGTTAGCTACCATCCGAAAGAAATAAAGAGAAAACACACTAGTTCAGAGAGGAACTTCTCTAGCCTGTATCGTTGGTCTCCGGCCTTCGAAGCTAAAAGCGAACCGCATCAAGATGGTCGAATCTAACTCTATTTGCCGCTACCTACCTCGTCTTACCATCACGAGACCGTCTTCTACGACCTTGATTAAGGTGCTAAAAGCATCCCCATCTCCCTTTCCAGCTTCAATTGCCCGTTTCTCTGCACCGGCGCGGGCAAGAACCAAGGGTATAATTTGCTCAGGATCCAAGTCAGGTCCCTTCGGGTTTGTTTTGCTGAAAAGGTTCGTAGAAAGTGCGCGTTGGTAGGCATCTGCTCGGGTGTTTAGAAAATCCGCCAAGAAGTCTGCGCGTTATGAAACAAATACCAGATATCGATTCACCACCATTCATCGGTGCATCCTCTGGCTCGGCTTCTGCTCCTCGTTCCTGTCACGCCACAATTAGTCATGAACCGGGCAGTAGACCATGTCGCGACACACCAAATGACGGATATATCGTGCCCATACTTCACCTGAGCCGGGTACACTTCTTGTTGCACGTGCAATTGTGCGCGCCAGATCACTATCACTTTCATCGATCTCTCGCCCTCGCTGGTCGAAATGATGACACATCAGCCGAACGAGAACCTAAAATATGGAACTCCTCCTTTAACGCACCAGAAAATCAATATAACCCAGCCAAAGTGTGCGCAACGTCTGCTCTGCGCTCCCTTCTCCGGTGAAACGATGCTTCGCAGCCTCGGCAATCGACCGTTCGTACAATCCCCTAACAATAAAGACATCTGGGGATTTGCCCTTTCGTTCTGATGCAAGATACCGCATATATGCTTCGAGAGAAGTCTTGAACCAAACCGCCGATTAAGACAAAGATGGAAAATCAACGGAACATCTTACGAGAGAGAGTTCTGAAGATTCGCGCCGCTCGTACACTTTGACAGCACGGGACCGTAGCTTCGAAGCTGCGACGAGCAACGATTCGTACTCTGTCGCTGGTTTGTACGTTGTTGTGAATGAGGAGTACGACTGATACGTATCCTCGTGACCTTTCAGTAGAGGATTAGCTATAGCGAATGAAAGCCAATAGATACTACCGGAACTGACCTGCATGCGGTTGCTGAAGGCGTGCAAGATAGAGTTCCTCGACGTGTTCGATAAGTTCGGGCCTGTCGTTAGCGATCAGCACATATAATACCCAGAGAGGCGCACGCACCTTTCGATTGGAGAAGCCGCCTCGATCATCTCAAGTTCCCAGTCCCTTTGCAGCTCCCAGAGGTACCGACTCTTTCAGCCTAATGTCAGATTACCCTATATCATATCAGAGAAGTCATTACCTTTGCAAGATGCCCAGTACCTTTAGAAATGACCTCCGAAATAGCCTTACGGGTCCATGCGGTGGAGAAATAATCCCCTAACTCATCAGGTGGCATCTCAAGCGATGTGAAATAGGTATGACGGTCGACTAAGAATTTGACGTGTTTCTGTAATATAGGAATAGCTGTAACAGCCATTCAACATATACTTTCGCAATGGGAAATCCTGACGCACATAGATAATCAGCCTCTGCGCGTGCATACAGCTCCAGCACCTCCAAGACTTCGGAGGGATTTTCTAGGTTTGCAGATGACGTTTTTGCCTCGATGAGAGGTAGCCACACGTCGTCCCCGGCTGCGAGGTAGCTTGCAGCCATTTCTTGAGCTACAAGGACCTGTGCATCCATGTCAAGAGAGCGGGCGAGATTGATGTGTTGGACATGAAGGTTGATATCGAAAGAGTTGACAGATAGTTCAGTGAGTAAGTTGGCGAGCGCGTCGAGACCGTCGCCCGTATTAACAGAGTCATCCATCTCGAGCACGGTTGTAGTCTCGGCCAGTTATAGGAAATTCGAGTGAACACGGGAAGCAGATGAGTTATGGAACGCGGAAAATCCCCACTATAGAGCGCTTCCCAGAATTGCTCGAGACGGGGAGTCTTCGTCATTCCAAGGGGTGCATCGCCACTCGGCTAGGACTAAACGATTTCCAAGAGGTGCCGCCCCTCGGCACACCAAAATCCTACCTTGCAAACTCGAGAAAAGTGGTCGGAGTTCGATCTGAGTGCGAAAACACGTCACGTGTGACCAAAGTTGTTTTCCCGTTCCGGCTTGGATGACCAATTTTCCGGCAGGGCAAGTTTGCGCCAAAGGTTGCGTTGACGCGTTACCAAATTTAAAGGCACCAGCCAACTGTTTCCATCGTTTCAAGCTTCATTCAAGGCCTCATCACTCATATACATATCTGCAGGAAGCGGCATGTCTTCTGGATCAGGATTAGCACTGCCCTCATGGATCGTTCTAGTTTTGACCCTTGAGTCAGTTCCGCCACAGGTTCTTTCGAGGTTTGCTCGGCTTATACTAATCCCGGGGGCCCCCATATATCCTACAGGAAAACGAGCCAACGTCCCTCAATCGGTTCTGTTGCGCGAGACCTGGTAGATATATATCACAGCTCAACGAAATTAGAATTCAGGTTTGATCGTGGGGGACACGTTGACCGTGGTCAACACTTAAACAGTCACGGTGAACTAAGGGTAAGCGCAAATATTATGTGCTTATATGGAAAAGCCTCACTAACACGCAAGTTCGAAATATCCAGGCGTGCAGATAAGTCTCACTACTCGGGATAATCATCCTGGGGGTGGTTGCGGTCCTACCAACGGAACTGCCAAGAGTTACCAGTGACGCTCGCCACTTGTCGTCCACGAACTTGAGCCCCAGACGGCGTAACCGGACCACCTGATGCTAGGCACCGGGACAATGTGAAATGCCTACGGAAAAGGATGTTACAAAGAGACCCTAACCGATTGGAGCAGCGTACGGGCCTCCCAACTTGAATGCCACCTGTGATCCCCCCCCGTTCGTCGGAGAGTTGTCTTCGTAACTGAACGTATAATTTGGAAACGAACGACCCTTTAAACTCCAAATGTATGCCGCATGGTCTCCATTTCAATTTGTTGAAAACATGCGACCATCGGGGCCCAACGCCAGCTGATACAAACATTGATCAGTCATCTCACGGCTGGACTCAAATTTTTGACATCGCTTACAGTAACTCCACTCAGATCAGAGGACGTTCCGAACGAATGATCAAAACGGTATTACGGTAAAGCGAAGAATTGGGCCGCCCTAGCAGCAAAGCGAACTCGTTTATAATTGCGAACCTTTCTCTTAGACTCAAATCCCTGCCCTACTCAACTCTCCCGCCTTTCAACGTCGTTACACAGTCCAACATTGCTATTTCTCCTGTAATGACATGTCCTCTGTCTCGAGCACACAGTCTAGTTTGGAGTATCTGCAGTTTGATCAGAATGCAGCCAGTACAGTCGTTCACAATTTAAATCCATGACTCATCTTATAGAACCAACGCAGTCGTTTTATTCACTGCTATCGTATACGATTATCGTGAGTAATACGTTGTGCGTCCTCTCTGTTTATATTAAAGTGACCATTGCAATTTTCCCACTCCAGTCCTCGTCCTTCCAAGAGAGGTGTTTAGTTTCCTCCACATTGTCATGCTTCATAGCTAATATCTGCAAAGATACAGTACATTTGGGTAAGAGGAGAGGTAAATTAGCACACAAACACTACATCCCTGATAATATCGCAGTGCAGACCCTGGACCTGGGTCTCTACGCTATTCGTTTTAGTGTGTATAACGCCTCAAGAGAGTATCCGTACCATGTGTCCCAAACTAATAAGCTATTTGTAGGTCCGTTATCTTGGACTTTGTTGGACTTTGTAGGTTTACGGCAGTTATTATCGAACGTGGTCGAGTCTAAATTCATTCCCAAGTGCATATGGATACCGTACGGCCAAGCATACAAACTATGGCCGATTAGACTGATCAAATACATTTTCAGTTAATAGTGTATTTTTCCCTGGCTCAGTGATAGTCAGTTTTTCTCCCTTACACTCGATCTGTCATTAATAAACATCCCGTGACAGACGTACGTGTCTAAATTTCAGTAGCAGACTATATTGCCGACGATTGAATAGGTGTAAGCACATCAATTTACAACCCCCGTGATAATGTCAGATTCAAGCACGGATACTACGAAGGTACTGCACTCGAGCTAGTAATCGGGTGGTCGTGGGAACTATTCATTATTTCTGTTGATCGTGAGTAGTCTCTCTTCTAACTCATCACCCTTCGTGTTAACTTCAGCCGCAGTGGTGATGGTTCTGCGTGTTTATGCAATGTGGAATCGATCCAAGACAATTCTTTGTGTCCTCCTCTGCATTTACGTGCCACAAGTCATCATCGCCTTCGTTTTTACCGGTCTCGACTTCAGTACTTATGCTCGCTTCTCTGGTATGTCTCAGGATAAAATGGAAGTGTCGACGCCATCTTGAACAGATCTTCCTAATACTCTCTATCACCCCTTCTCTAGAGTCAACTGCCCAGGTTCTCAACATGTCAGTTTGCGAATATTCGTATAACCCGCCATCCCCACCTTGGCTATACATGATTCCCCATTTTGTTCTCAGTACTGCACTGATGGTTCTTGCTGTCATCCAAGCACTGAGCCAGTCTTTCGATATGTATAAAGCGATGAAGAAGTGGCAGTCTAACCGGTACATCAAGCTACTCGTGAGAGAAGGGATCACTTATTTTTTTCTGTGTGTTTCTCCGCTTTCATGTAATCCTTCTTCACCCTTGACATTCATCATCGCCTTTCCCCTGGTCTTCCTATTACTCATGCACAAAAACTGACCACTCGGATAATCTTATACCCTTGATTAGGCGACTGCTTTACGATATCATTGATGTCATCAGCAGAACCGTTCCCCAATTCAGCACATCAATCACCTTCCCGAGAACACTGGTCTCCATACCTTTGTTCACTATACTGCCTCGGTTCATCATCGGCGTGCGGGAGACGTATGAGCGTGACCTCACCCGCCGCTGGGAGGGCATCGATACCGCATTCGGTGTGTTGTCAAAACCCATTGCGGGTGAAAACGCGGCCGTGTCTGCGATTGTATTCCCGGATGCCGCCCCAGGACAGGATCAGATCTTAGAAGAAGACATAGACGATTCGGAGGCAATTCAACTCGAAGTGATTGAAGCTACGCCTGTCAAGTATGATCGAGAACTCGGGTTGACCGTCAGAACTAGAATTGAGCACTAGCTACAGGGAATATGTAGTATTCTCGGGATATGCTTTCGGGTATTGTATCTATTTACCCGCCTATGACCTGGATACCTTGTAGTTATTTGTACGATCGCGTTGTACATTTCGAGGATTTAGAAACATTTGATACGTCGCAATGAATGTCATCTGGACATCTGGACTCTGCACTGCTTTCCACACTCTTTTAGGCGGGATTGAATCAGGTCTGCCTGAGCGCCGTAGCCTCCATGTTCGACGGCTGAGGCTATACAAATTTGCTGACGAAACCTGGCGGAGCAAAGTGACTGTCGCGGTCCTTTGCGATCACGCACGAACAGTTCGACTTCAAGAATTACACTGTGGTCTGTGGCCTGCTAATAAGCTAGTATGTGTGCGAGTGCTGGAGCCTGGAACCGCCAACAGCCCAAAGTACTTCCTGCCAATACATACGTGGTCCAAATGTTACCTGCCTGCGTGCAGCTGTATATTTGTCTTTTACCGCCCATATATACAATACCGTACGTATGTTCTCGAAGTTTCCTTGAAATGATGCCTGCCTTTCCTTTGCTTCAAGTTGCTTGTTGTTACATTGTTACGGCGTCCCCGCTTTGTTTCGTTGTTCCCTAGTGCCGAAAAGAACAAAAAGCAACAGGATCACACTCACGGACCTTCCCTCGACAGACTCGGAGCTTGTCTCGCTGGCAGCTATCGAGGGAATGGCTGAGTTCTCCATTTTTGTTGTCATTCACACTGCCCGTTTGGTATCAGCTACAATCAACTCTCATGCTTTTGGTCTCTCACCTGACCACAGCTAGCTCATCTTTCCTTGCTTTATTCCTCGGACCCGATCCTCGTCGTTTGACTGCCCCTGTGGCTTGATTAGAAGTTATTCATTTGGACCCATAAAAGTCGCAGGGCGCGCATGTTGCTCTTAATTTCTGATCTCCTGGCAAACCTGCCCCACGGGCATGCCTTTGACCCTCAGGCGCTCTCGTCGCCGTGAGTTGGTCCTCACGCGTTCTTTCACTAAAGCTATTCAAGACAAAGTGCGACTTGAATCGTGCGTGTACAACCTTCTTGCATATCTGGGTATTCCTGACCCCCCACAAGACCCAGGGCAGAGGGGAAGGAATGCAGGGTGTTCCTCGCAGATCGTACCAATGGTCACACCGCCCTCACCTCGACGTTCGAGGCGTCCGCTGTTCCCGTGCTAATGTCACGCCCATCTATGATACTTTCCCTCTATCACGGTTCGAATCACCATCTACCCGTGCACCCAATCCATCGTCTCCCTCCCGAGCTGCTTGTGCATGTTTTCGCCCTGGGTTCTGTCGATGACGTGATGTTCCCCATCCTCGTGTCTCACGTGTGTCACTCTTGGAGAGCCATCGCGTCACACGCACACTCACTTTGGCGACGCATATCGCTTAGTCCTGATTCCAATGTGCACATGTGGAAAGAGCGCATTCGCCGTGCACGACTGTGCACGCTGGATGTTATACTCGCGTCACATCCTTGTTCGAAGGCTCTATATGATATAGATATCGTAGCGCTCCAGATGCACCTCCTCGCCCCCCACATCTCTGTGTTGCGATCACTTGACATCCGATTCAACTCATACGCCCCGTACTTGTGGAATGCCGCACTCGGACCCTTTTGTCGGACGACTTCTTATCTTTGGGACTATCGATCCCCTAACCAGGGTGACCGACATTTCAACGGTGCCGTTGAAGCTCCGAAACTCGAGTCCCTCACGCTTCGGTACCCCCAGAACGACGATACCAAAGAATTCAACCTTTTTGGTGGCTTTGCTCCAAGGCTTGCCAGAGCCACGTTGGATGGCGTGCGGTTGACATGGCTCCCAGAGTTGTTTGGAAACCTTTCCTTCCTAGACTACACACATCACGGGTTCAGTCGCAGCGAAATGGCCGTCGATGAGATTCTATCAATGTTACAGGTCTCCTCCCGACTCCGGGAACTCAAATTGTGTATTCGTCACAAGGCCGAAACTTTCCAAACATTACACATCCAAAGGCGGCTGATCGGCGACGACGATGTTGCTTTGCCTTCTCTCAAATCGTTGTCACTCTGTGTGGACAACGAAGATTCGGATATCCCACCCGAACTCATCAGCGTACTTTCTCGATTATCCATTCCGGAAGCCAAGAGTCTATACTTGCAGGATTTCGGTGCACCCATGCTTGGTTCACCGAGTCAGCATTCTAGATCGTTTGCTGCGTTGCCCGCGTTTATCAACGCCGTATGGCGTAACGCTTCCTTTAGTAATTTGATGGCGGAGGGTCGCTGGATCGAGCCGTCGTTGCTGCTTGGACTTGCAGCACAGCTGCCCTCACTGAAGTCCATTCAAGTTGGTAATGTGGTAACTCCCGCGGGGGTGAGTTAAATGTAATGCAAGCGATAATGACTTGTTACTCTTACTTTTTTTTGTTGTCCGTGGACTCGTGATATCATGGCCTCCCCTGCATAGACAATGGTCTGTGTATCGTTTGAATTTTAGATATGTACTGACCTAACCGTCGGTAGTGGTGTTGAAAAGTGTATACTAATGCGTCGAGTGTACTTTGGTATCTGTTTCAATCATGATCTGGCTTTAGTTCGCTTTCTGAACGGATAGCAAGTGGATGGTTACTTCCCCTCGGTCCGGCGCGCCGGACCGATACCCGTCGTCGGGTGACCGCTTAGAGGGACATGATTTTGCATCCCATCTTGCACCAATTCCCCTTCAACCATGACTTCCCCCACTCAGTTCACGCTGGAAAAGCTGTATGACCTCAAAGGTCTAGCTGCCCTCGTGACAGGCGGGGGCACCGGGATTGGGCTGATGATTGCTCAGGGGCTTGCTGCCAACGGGGCGCGTGTCTACATCACTGGGCGACGACTCGAGGTTCTTCAGAACGTCACCGAGTCATGGAATAACAGCAAGAAAGATACCATGGGGAGCCTAATCGCGTGAGATCTCACTCATCACAGCGTACTAGACCTTGATTCAACGTCGTTCCTTGCTAGGCTGAAGATGGATACCACCAACAAGGACGATATCCAACAGGCCGTCCAGAAGCTCGGGAGCGACGAAGGGAAATTACACATCCTTGTGAATAAGTGAAGATTTATACTGCTTCCGTTGATTTTTGATCGTTGACTGGCTTCACGACTCCAGCGCTGGTCAATCCGGTCCTGTCTCCTCTGAACTCAACAAGCCGTCACCAACAGCTCCCAAAAGGGCGGAAGAAATCGGCCAGTACCTCTTCAACAACGAATCCTTCGAAGAATGGTCTGCGTTGTATTCCGTCAACACGTTCTCTATATACTTCATGACTGTGGCTTTCCTGGAATTGCTCGACAAGGGATCTCAGGATATACCCGGATTCACTTCGAATGTGATCAACATCACGAGTATAAGTGGATTGACCAAAGTTGCGCAGAGACATGTGCGGAACTGGCTTTCCTTGCTCTTGCAAAGCTTCTCAACGGTATTGAATCGTAATGCTATTTTAGTTCTGCTACAACAGCTCAAAGGCGGCTGCTTCTCACCTCACCAAGATGCTCTCTACAGAGTTTGCCCTCCGAGGTATCCCGATCCGCGTCAATGCGATTGCACCAGGCGTGTACGAGAGTGAGATGACGTACGGTGTTATTTCCGGTCAAGAGGCGACGGACGCGGTGGGCATGCCTGTCGTGTCGGTGCCTGCCAAACGGCCTGGAACGTAAGTCGGTGGATTCCATGTTTCCTCAGATCCAGCATCCATCCATGCATCGGAATTTTTCTGATGACTGTATACAGCGCAGCGGAGATGGCTGGCACGGCGGTATACCTCGCATCCCCTGCCGCAGCATATATGAATGGTCAGGAGTTGGTTATCGATGGAGGGTACCTGGCTGTAAACCCTTCCCGGATATGAGGGATGGAAGGATCGATCGGACGTACTATAGATCTAGCGACGGAGAATCGGACAAGAACAAATTGTATATCTATATCTCTGCAATACAGTCAGCTTGGTTCACATGGTGGGGCAACTCGTGATCTTCATCAGTAGGTAGCCTGGAAACAAGTATAAAACCTACTAGGTACAGGTCAGTCGGGTTCGGTCCCCAAAAAATCCTGGAATGACACGAACTCTTGACTGCATCGTCGTAGGCGGTGGACACGCAGGTGCTTCTGCCGCACTTTCCGCAATCGAGGCGGGCTGCAAAGACGTCTTGATCGTAGAAAAGGCGCCCGAAGAGTGGGTCGGTGGGAATGGCTACTTCACAGCTGGCGCCCATCGTACCGTCCACGCTGGCCTTGCAGACCTCCTCCCAATCGTCACTAACGTAACAGCCGAACAAGCTGAAAAGATCGATGTAGCACCTTACACCGCAGACGATTTCATCGGTGACATCATGCGTCTCGGAGAAAACAAGCCAAATCCCGAGCTAGTCAAGACGATGGTGGAGAACTCGAGGGATGCAATACGATGGCTTGCGGAGACGGTCAAAATACCATTCATCTTGGCATTCCACAGGCAAGCGTACGAGGTGGATGGAAGACAAAAGTTCTGGGGAGGGTTAGCACTGAGCGTGGAGGATGGGGGAAAGGGTCTGATCAAGGCGGATTTGAAAGCCCTCCAGGAGCGGGGTGTTGAGCTGTGGTTCGATACACCTGCAGTTAAGCTCATCGCCGAGGGTAGCGCTGTGACGGGGGTCATAGTACGGGAAAGTGGAGAAGAGGTCATCCTCAAGGCATCTGCAGTCATTCTTGCATGTGGAGGTTACGAATCGAGTCGAGAGCTCCGTATGAAATACCTCGGACCAGACTGGAAACATGCACGGGTGGGTGTCCATATACGTTATGTAGAACGATCGCTCAGCGATGTTTAGGTTCGTGGGACCCCTTACAACACCGGAGACGGAATCTTGATGGCACAAGCCATAGGTGCCAAGCTCGCCGGCGACTGGCGTGGATGTCATAGTACATGCTGGGACGCAAATGCGCCCACCAATGCCGGAGACAGGGAACTGAGCAATCAATTCACCAAATCCGGGTATCCGCTGGGCATCATGGTGAATATCAACGGAGAGCGGTTTGTCGACGAAGGCAAGGACTTCAGAAACTATACCTACGCGGAATTTGGGAAGCAAATATTACTGCAACCGGAGGGGTGTGCCTTCCAAGTGTGGGACGCGAAGGTGATACCACGGCTTCGGAGGGAAGAGTATGGCGATGATATCGTAGAGAAGATCACAGCGTCCACTATTGAAGAGTTGGCTGACAGACTGGTGGGCAAAGGGCTGCAAGACAAAAAAAACTTCCTGGGGACCGTCTGCGGGTACAACGATGCAGTTCACCAACATCGCATGGAACACCCAGACTCCAGATGGGATCCAGCTATCAAAGACGGCTTGTCAACCCAATCCTCTAGGCAGTCGTTGAGCCTTGCGAAGTCGAACTGGGCCCTTCCAATCGAGAAAGGGCCTTTCCTGGCTGTCAAGGTTGCCTGTGGTATCACATTCACGTTTGGCGGTCTGGCAATTGACCCAAAGACAGGTGGAGTACTGTCCGAGAGTGGAGAGGTTATCCAGGGTCTGTTTTGTACCGGAGAGATGATTGGGGATCTTTATTATAACAACTACCCAGGAGGTAGCGGACTGACGACGGGCACCGTGTTCGGGATGAAAGCAGGACGCGCAGCAGCGAGACTGGCTAGTAGTGAACACAATAGTACTTAGACACTGACCTGAAGCGATCAGCACGATTACGACCAATTGCAGAAGTTAGAACATCATGGATTAGCGCATTGCGATGCTCCATTCCCAGACGTCAAATTTGACCACTTTACTATTTCGTTGTCTGTAGCAGGATATCTTACAATGCCAATCATTGTTAGCGTTCATCTACTCTTCACGTCGCAAAACGGAAGAACCACTCCGTTATTCCGCGAGTACTTTCCTCCTTTGCCCAGCCTTATGAATAGAGGAAAGAATGTTCATCCAAGGCCAACGGCATGATGGAGACACTCACGTGCATGGGGTACATTTGGGTCACCGCGAACAGCGAATCCGTGGGACACTCCGGAAAAAAAGACTCGCTGCTAACCAGGATGTCCTCGGCATGCCTTCGTGCCTCGAGAGGAAAGGTGAAGTCGTCCTCTGTTGGTGACGGGGATCAACCAAGAAAAGGGGTTGGTGGCGGGCCAAGTACTGTTGAATCTCATCTGCACGCGAAAGTAGGAGGGGCCCTGTCCAATGTGAGCACACGGTGTTGAATGATGTTGTTAGCGACATACTGCTGAGCTTCTGGAAACGACGTTCTTCGAGGAAGCCGGGGTGAGCGACAGCACCTGCACAGGCGTGTAGGCGGATTTTCAGTTTGTGTCCACAGAAAACACGTTACCTGCCACGATGGACCCCTCTGCGGCCGGATCCAGCACGAACGGCGCCCCGAAACAGTAACCTGACAATCATTGACCGATAATGGAACTAAAGCACCGCGGAGTGCGGCACACTTACCGACCGCGACGTACTTCATCATTTCGGTCCCTAAAAAACAGAAGTCGCTCAGCGGCGTATGGGAGGGGTGCAACGTCGACAGAGTCCTACTTGGCGTATGTCGCTTTGACCTCTTTAGACCACTTTGGGAATACCTCGGCTGCGGCGCGTGCCTTCAGAGACCATGCAACCTTGTCACGATCCGGCGGCAGATTCTGTACGGGAACTCCGAAGGAATAGACCGGTCCGAGTACGATGAATCCTTGGGTTTCCCTCCCGCATCAGCAACAGCTCATAACATGTGCACCAATCGCGCAAGACATACCCAGAGAGGCGAAGTAGTCCTGAAGCAACTTGTTGTTGATGAACAGAGGTCCATAGGCGTCTGCGAGGAACAGGAGGACTTTCTTGTGTAGTCCGGACGTTGAATTCACTGGCGGTTCAGAGATGTATGCATCGAGCCCGCCGAGTGGTTCGATGCGCCCTTCAGGGGTGCCGGTGTGTTTTATTCCACTCCAGCAGCATGCACCTGGGGGACCAGCAAGAGTGATTGGCATGGTGGGTTTTGGTTGCTAGTAGTGTCGACCTACGACAGATCAACCTGCATATCAATGACAGGGCCGCGATCATGATGGAATAGGTCATCTATGTCGCAGGTTTAGGCAATTGGCTTGACTCCTCTCGTTGAACCGTGAACGTTGAAGGGTAACGATCGTATGCCGTGTCGATTCGAAAAACTTGGATTCGTCGCACGCGCTACTTTTGAAGATGCGAGCTCGCCTGGGTATGATATAGGCGCTCTCGCATCTGCGACGGGTTGACCATCCTACGCAAGGCTATCGCGATAGCATCGTATCACGAGGACACCACCTCGTTTGCAAGGTCACTCTCACTACAAAAAGTAAAATACATTTCGGCAAACGTCACCGTCGCTTACACACAGCAGATGAGCGCCGATGGCGCTGATCCAGTGGACGCGTCTTAGAAATGCCCACCACGCGGTCATTTCTACGGAATCATAACGAACGACAAGATATTTCTAAAAGTGACAGTGCATTTGGAAAAGTGTCAATGTCTCTTTGTCGACCTCAACATCCCTAGACTACTAAATCCAAGTCAATGAGCTATCCGACTACTTCGCTCGTCAGTTGCCAGCTGAGAACTGTAAGGTCACAAGCACACACCGTCCACTACAATCTCATCCATCTCGCCCTCGTCCATTTCTCCTTCAACATCCTCGAGTGAGTCTAGCCACGAGGCGTTTTCCGTGAAGCTTCTCGCAGCTGTCCCTGGCGCGCGATCAACAATCCCCCAACGGTTGCTGATGGGGACTAAACCAACAACATGCTTCAAGCTTCGGACATCCGTTACGATGGAAGCCCTCTCGGATGCCATATATATATTCTTGAATGTGCCCTTTGTGACTTCGGTAGTAACCCAAGGTGTAACAAGTGCGAGGGCAAGTGTCTTCCCACTAAGCACGCTGAAAAACTGATCCATTGGTAGAGTAAGAACGAAAATTTTCTCCAGTTCGCCATGATCGGTTTGATGGACGAGATTGCCGTTCCATGCCTCCAGAACTACCTCATACTATGTAAATGGTCAGAGATATACCACACTAATCAGTACAACGATCGTACCTTGATGTAGCAATTCCTTCTTTTGGAGGTCGCTGGTCTATGAGAGACAGTCCTGGTACGGAACAAATCACCGCCCCCACGTATCCTCAGTTTTCTGGCAAAGAACAATGGCATTGGAAGCCGCTTCTTCACCTCGCTCTCTCACTTTCCCAGCACTTGTGCCACATAACTTGCAATCTTCCTATGCAGTGTGGGATCTATCCTAGTGGTCGATTTGAACGGCGGGTGAAGAATATAGTTATCGTCTAATCAGGAATGTAGTTCAGTATGCCTCCAAAATTGTTTGCAGGACTTACATCCATCGACTGTACGCTCGTATCCGATAGGCCCATCATCTTCTCGGTTGTCCCACCAGCAGAGTTCTTCAGCGAGATCATAGCGGACAGACAGCTGTTCAAGTGCAATTGAGTAGAGCAAACTCCGGTTTAAGTTGCTCCATGGCTGGCTCCGGGAACGAAGCGCACGCTGGAGTGAACCACAGTAGCGCTCTGTTACAATCCATCCCTACAGTCTACCTTTTTCCCTTGCCTACCTTTTTCTTCTCGCACTCGTCCCCATCTTACCTATGCTTCTTTTCTTCTCGCACTCGTCCCCATTTTACCTATGCTTCTTACCTCTCGCGATTGTCAGTCACGGTCGGTCACACTTCTTTTCATTTAAACCTTAAACCACACAGCCTAGCCTGGGTTCTTTTCGAACCCTTCCCCTCCGCCCCGGGCAGCACCTCTTTCATCTCCGCTCTTCATTTCCGATTACTGTCTCCGTTCCATTCCATCCCGTGTCCTTGCTGTAGTACCCCCGCTCGGACACCATGCGCGCCCCTTGTTAGCTGTTAGCATTTCTCATCTTGGTCACTCTTGTGCCTTTCGTATCATCTTGCCGCCATCAAGCCACACTGTACGGTTTAACATTACGTAACCTTTTTGTAGCAAACGCGCGTCCTCAGGACTCGTCTTCCTCAGCGTTCCATCCACTGCGGAGATCGCTGAGGTAAGTCAGGTCCTACATCTTGTAGCATCTTGATACTCACTTGTACCTAGTCACAACTCGTCTAGGTA
>QFEL01001416.1:0-14005 GCA_003316195.1 Neoboletus brunneissimus | reverse complement strand
CCTGCGGATGTCAGTGACCTGCGATCGAATCCGGTTGTCAAATGGCAGCACAGATACTATCTCCTCCTCGCCTTCGTCATGGCGATCGTCGTACCCACCACGGTGGCAGGCTATGGTTGGGGAGATTGGGAAGGTGGATTCGTGTGGACGGGTTTGCTTCGTCTCGTGTTCGTACAACATGTTAGTATCCTCCTCTCAGACATTTCCCGAAATAAATCTGATGGTTATTTAGTCCACTTTTTGTGTCAACTCGTTGTGCCATTGGCTCGGAGACAAACCCTACGATGACAAGCTCACACCGAAAGATTGCGTGCTTACAGCGGTCATCACAATGGGCGAAGGTTACCACAACTTCCACCACCAATTTCCGATGGATTATCGCAATGGCTACAAGTGGTATCAGTATGACCCGACCAAATGGTTCCTGTGGTCATGCGAAAAGCTCGGTCTCGCGTCACACCTCAAGGTGAGTTACTTCATTGTTTTTGCAGAATCACATTGATTCGTACGTTTACAGACGTTTTCGGACAATGAAGTACAGAAAGGAGAGTTGACTGTCCAACTCAGGCGCCTGCGTCAGAAACAAGAGGCACTCTCCTGGCCATCTGAGAAGCCGGATTTGCCAGTCATCACCTGGGAAGACTGTACGAGTTTTATCAAACCTTCCGCATCGCTTCTGATAATTTGTTACCTAGACCAACGTCAAGCAGAGTCTCGAGCGTTGATCTGCATCGCGGGGTATATCCATGATGTCAGCGACTTCTTTGACAAACATCCCGGTGGACGCTATCTCTTGAAGAAAAATATAGGAAGGGACGCCACTCCTGCATTCTTCGGTGGCCTTTACGATCACAGCAATGCTGCGCACAACGTATGTCTCTGAACTTTATTGCGCTGCTTTTTCTTGACTGCAACCGTACACAGCTGCTTGCTATGAAGAGAGTCGCAATCCTACTCGGAGGTATACCCCATGGCTCGGAGGAACAGTTCGTTCCTCCTAGTCAACATTTGCGCATCGCTCGCTATAACGAGCTCTCGACTTAGGATAGGCTAATTCATCACCGTGGGCCAATACACTCGGCGTCTGTTTCGCTCTCTTTCCCTAGTTGAATTCACTTCTCAAATCATGCGCTATTATGCGCTTGGTTTCGAGTTCGATTGTAACTATGTGTGTAGTCTTTGTTGTGTTCATACATTAGTATACCCATGGGGATTCGCGATCAAGCCATCGTTGCTCACGTCCATAATCTGAACTTGGAGTTTACCTCAACTTCATGGGTTTTCCTGGGCGAACTGGAGGGCCGAAGGAATTTTACTTCACGGAGTGAATAGTCCAGTGATAAATTGAACTCCTGATATGTACCACCTACGTACGCAGTGCGGTTGTATAGATAAAAAAAAAGCAAGGCTCATTTATATCACCTGAGATTTCTCAAGTCATGAGAGGGCTCGGACTAGAGTGAGAACATAAGATAAGACTCAGTCGAGAAGGAAGGATGACTTCTATACATGGTCATACCTAGAGTGAGAAAGGAAGACGAGGCTGTTCGTATATCAATCTCTGGAGAAAAGGAATAGGACCAATGTCGAACGCACGAATGAGGGTGTATAGTAGGATTAAGACGGAAAGTAAAGGGGAAATGAAGGAGGGGGAAAAAGAGGACAAAACGGGTATGTACGTGCGATAAGCAGTGTTGCCGATCGCAGTAAGGTTCGGGAAAGGGTCTATCCCAGACTGAGTATCCTGTGTACACCCTATTCTGTTAGGCCATTGTGATTTAAAAAAGGAAATTCTTGACGGATGAGACGCTGAGCTTTCGCTGATCTGGGCTTAATCGAACATTTGAACGGCGCCTGATGTCTGGACCGCCAGGCGGGCATCAGCAAGCACACCGCAATGTGAAATAACGTTTGTCACGAACACGATCGTTTCTCCGACTAGATTGTGCTCGGGCGTGATTTCCGATCCGTTTTCGATACGTTTTGAGATGTCAAACACGGCGAGCGTTTGGGCACACAGCAACCAGACAGATGAATGTCCGAGGAAATAGCCTGAGCGACGCATTAAACCGATTTTACGTTGTCCAGCTAAACCGCTTCGCTTACCTGGGCATTTGCTACGCAGGAATTGTAGGGTCAACTTCTGGCTTGAGAAAGCTTGAGAGATTCTTACCGCCGTCCAAAGCCGAAGCACGCATTCCCGGGATGGGGCTCTGGGTTATCTCCCAAGAATCGCTCGGGTTTGAACTCCCAGGGATCCGTATACGTTCTCTCGTCATGGAGTATTGCCCTGGGACTATGGTATCGAGAGCAGAATTGGGTGGTTTTCGTCGACTTACCAGATGTTGACGAGTACATAGGAACCGGCAGGGATCAAATATCCGTCGTACATGTCATCGACTCTTGTACACCTCATGGCTGCAAGATTCAGGTCGAAATGAGATATGGGTGGAGATAGAAAGACCAACTTATCGGACCCGGAGTATGCCAACGCAGCAGTTCTGTGAATAAAGCTTCCATGTACGGTAGAGACACCCGGTCGGTAAACGTTGGCAGTCGATCAGTACTGACAACTGAGTCCAGTTCTTGCTGCGCTTTCCTTAAAACACGTGGATAGAGCGTCATGGCGAGGTATAGCGCATAGGAAACAGAATTGGCCTGCGAGAAGCATCTACCGATGAACATATACACGAGACCGAGGCGCTTACCGTGTCTGCACCACCTATGCTCAGATCGTTCAACGATGGCGTTCAGATAGCGGATAAATCCATGAGGTCATACCTTGATACAGAGATGCCGCAGCCCATTTAACGCTGTCTTCTAGTTCCTCTGTGACGTAAGGCTTGCTCAATAAACGAGACGATAGCGAGGGCAGCGCCGTGCCAGCAGCCTTGAGAAGTCCAGCTTAGTGTGCTTCAACATAACTGACGTGATAACTTACCAACTGAGACTTCACATAATTGTGAGGGATTTCAACGAGGTCCCGTATAACAATAGCGTATCTCTTTGCCTTTCTCTTGAATCCAGCGCCGGGGAGCCACGACGGGATGTACTTCACTGTGAAGATTTTAGTGTACTTGAACACGGTGGGATGATCCAACAACTTACTGAGAGGAATGAAATCTACATAGTATATACCTGGTGCGGTTGCCATCGACAGCTGTGAGTTTGCTACATGGGCCAAATCGACAAGAGGGTCGTCTCCTGTCTGAGTCACGTAGCCATGTGAGAGGCGTAGTGCTATTGAAGTGAAATATCTTAACAACCTCGTCAGCGATAATGGTGAACGATATGCACGGAACTTACTTGCGAACATGGACTTGGGCCCTCTCCGGATCTTCGAGTACGCATTGAAGATACCGTCGAGTTTCGAACTCGATCATCGCACGCAACTTTGACACGGAGGCATAACTCCCTATGTCTTGCGCAAACCACTTTCGATGCTCACGAAACCATTCATTGTAGTTGGAAAGGAGCACTATCTTGCCCCATCCTGAAAGATCACCGCCCATGACCGACCGAGGGCGGTCAGAGTAATTGATCCCTCGTTTCTCCAGTAGATCCTCAGCGATTTTGGCGGAGCCAATGACGATGATATTGTAT
Organism: Neoboletus brunneissimus; assembly: GCA_003316195.1. Classification (NCBI taxonomy): domain Eukaryota; kingdom Fungi; phylum Basidiomycota; class Agaricomycetes; order Boletales; family Boletaceae; genus Neoboletus; species Neoboletus brunneissimus. The sequence goes on along the minus strand of QFEL01001416.1, from coordinate 10,402 downwards.
CCGAACAGCGACCCAGAAGCGATGTCACCTGTCCAACAAGGAATTAGCGACAGCGGGACTTCGTGATCATGATTCAGCGTACCAAACTTCTGGTTAAATTTGAGTATCGTTGACCATACTCTTTCGTTGGGTATCTCGAGGAGGCATCGAAGACCAGAAACACCTGGTGGCAAGCGACGGGCTCTGTACCTCGCATAAACCTCATGGAGGCAGATAATGCAAAGGCCGAGCGGGATGAGTGGGATAAGAAGTGAAACCACAGTTCTAAGATCCATGGTCGTAAGGGTGGACACCGAGCTTGGCAACAAGTTGGTCATAGTGAAGTAGCAATTTGGGTTTGTTCCTCGATCATTCTGTCACCACATCCCGAAGCACTTATCTGGAGCTAAGGAGTCTCTGTAGGACCGGCCCGAAGACGTGGACAAGCGAAATTGTAAACGGTAAAATTGGCCGACGATGTCATAGATACGGCTTGATGGTCCACAGTGTCTTCTAAATCATCTTACCTCACCGAGGTTCTGATTCCGTACCAAAAGGTCATTGCCAAAGGTCATGTTGGTATGTGTGTCAGTGTAGCACTCAGTGGATATGTACAAAGTATCCCGGGAATCATGTGAGTCACCAAGCTGAGTTCCGAGAGCACGTACGTTCGGCGACCTTGCAGTGCAGAAATCGGAGATTTGTCATAATGGAAGCTCACTCACCACTGGCGACATCTTTGTTCGCTTCTTCCTGACCGAAGCAACACGTAACTGAAGACAGTTTAGGGTAGCGGAGAAACGGTGGGCTGAGAACACAATTGACGCGACTTCTTCAATGAAGCGGTAACCCTGGACCAGAAGCTGAACCGACCCGGGACATTCGAGTTGTTCATGCTAATGTGGAGAGAAGCCGGGTGGTTTTTGACGAGGCACGATTTGCAAATTGCGAGCTCTGACCACTGGGGCGGCCGGGCGGCATCAGCAAACATAGTCGAGTTGCCAACAGCTTTGGAGGACCCGTTTTAGGCATACTGGCGAAATACCTTTAGTAACTCGTGCCGTAAGGCTCTCTTTTGGATCGCTTAGGCGCCCGCCAGCCAATGAGAGGGCTCGCTAGCTACGAAAGGGTCGCTGAACAGCTGTTCATTTCAGCTGTTGCTGTCGATGCTTCATAAACAAGGGAAATTTGATCCGGGCCTTACCATAAAATGCGACAACACTTTGGGGTGCGATTAAATTTTTCTGCCTGGCAGATATAGGTTAAAGATACGGAAGATAAAATGGTGAAAATAGTGGTGTGCCGAAAAACCTTGGGTGCTGTACCAGTACAGTATTACTACAGTAGACGCCAACTTCTGTGCAGTGTTCAAGCAAAGTCACACCACGCATTCTTTTCCTGCTCGCTCGTCGTGACCGACTTGAAGATAATGAAGTGGTACCATGGTAGGTACGAGGTGGGGAGAGTAATGAACCTTTAACCAAGTACGTCGTGGTCTGGAAAGACGCTATGTAATATTATCGCTTGACTACTCCATTGAAGCACCTCAGGCCATTTGAGAACTGAGAACTGACTCTACTGAGTACTGAATCGAGGATGGCTGGCAGCAAAAAAGGAAATTATTTATGTAAGGGTCCTACTAAAAAGTAGCGAAGCCCATGGTGCCAACTTTGGTCTCTTGAAGGGCCGCATCTTCCAGTGGCAGCGTCGCGAACTGCACCTCGGATCAGGATTGGCAGCACGAGTATAAATATATCGGCTGGCATAATACGGAACTACTAACTTTTGACAATCATGACTCAATCAGGTGGCAACTTGGCAGATATCATTACCTTATCGTCATCATATCTGCAAAGACAACGTGTAACGTTATTGCTCGACGTCTCTGCCAAAGGCTTTGAGAGTTGTGATTGGACGACGGCTAACGTATAAGGAAACAATATATCTATACGGGCATCCGAAGTAAGCTATACCTAATATAAAAACTGTAACGGTTTCTGAACTGCCCAGCCAAAAAGCAAATGGGCCCGGCCGCCCTCATGGTTCTCCGATTATCCAGGGTTGGTTATGACAGACATGTCACTGAGTCGGCACTTATGTCCTCAAAAAACATATCCTGAAAATGGGAGACTCGCTAGCGATGGCCATCTCGTTACCCAATCTTCTAATTAGTACTTAACTTGCGACTCCTAGGGATAGATACGCAGCGAGTCACATAATCAACAACAATTCACGTCAGATGAATTCCTGGGGTTCCTTACTCGGCTTCCCAGCGCTCGATCTGGAGAACATACAAGTAGATAGCATGAATCAACATCCCCCCGACAAGCCCCCGATCCACTATGCCCTACTTGGCTGACTTCATCCTTTCCTTCGTACCTGCTGACCGTATTCCAGCGCGCTTTATCTCCTATATACCGGGGAAGACCCCATTTTCAACATGGCCCGCAGTCGTCAGTATGACCGTGACGTATCTTGTCGTCGTATTTGGGACTCGTGAAATGATGAAGGACAAAGCACCTTTGAAGTTGACTACGTTATTCCGAGCACATAATCTAGCATTGAGTGTTGGGAGCCTCATCCTCATGGCACTTATCGGTGAAGAGGTGTTCTCGAATTGGCTGAAGCCTGAAATAGGCACATACGGTTCGCTGTGCGCCAGTGAAGCCTACACGAAGGTGAGTACTAGTTCTAATATGACCCGAATCCTCGATTGAACATGCATGGTCCTTCAAGAGGCTGGAGTTCTACTTGATATTGAATTATTACTTCAAATATTATGAACTCATTGACACAGTCTTCCTAGCTCTGAAGAAGAAACCTCTCGGTGAGTGTTCTCTGCTTTCGCATTGCCAACATACCACTCTGATCAATCGATCAAAAAGCGTTCTTGCATGTGTATCACCACGCGGCTACGGCGATTTTGGCATTCGTGCAACTAAACGGTCGAGCAACAGTGGTAGGTATTATCTATTGTGCACTTCAACTCACGAACTTTGTCTTTTCTAGTGTTGGGTCGCGGCATTCCTTAACCTCGGTATTCACGTGTTGATGTGTGCGTGTCAGATACCTTCGTGAAATATACCTCACTCATACGCGGCTTGAAGATTACTATTACTACGCCGCTGCTGGCGGTGTCAAACTATGGGTATGCGCTATCTATTCAATTACAACGGACCATAGTTCACGCTAATTGTGACTCAGTGGAAGCAACACCTTACGACAATGCAGATCACCCAATTCATGGTCATTCTAGTAGCAGGATCCTTTGCCAGTGAGTGTCAAAGGATCGTCTCTCATCTTGTTGGGAATAACATCGTTGTAGGTTATCAGTATGCTGCGTATAACTGGTTCCCCGCATATCTCCCTCACATGGGGGGTTGTGCCGGTACACCCACTGCGGGCATCGTCGGAGGTGGGATCATCTCCAGCTATCTACTGCTGTTCCTCGATTTCTTCTATAAAACCTACCTACGGAAAACTGGCGCACATGAGTTGGTGACGTGACTGGTTGGCTGTACAAAAACGCTTCAGACAAAGCGACTGTCTGCCAGTCGGTACTGATTGTGCCGCAATTTGTGCGGTGCAGGGGCTACTGTAGCGAGTTAGGGGATCCACTACAGTAGAGTATACCTGTCGATTGAAATCGTCGTTTGCCTCCATGACCGAATCGGTATATAATCGGTGCGGCTCCTTATGGATGAACACTCATATTGTCGAGTTGAACGTGTAGGTGTATACAACGTCGTTCGGTTTGGGTAATTTATAGGTGGTTGATTATCGTATGTCCGGCTAAACCCGATATAGTACATATCCATCCTAATCGGTGTCACTCACTGACCAAAAACCACTGTCTACTTGTAGACTTCGAACTTCATCGAGTCCATCGTCGACGTCGAATTCACTCTTTGTCTTAGATATCAACACCTTCTCTATCTTGTTTGTTTTCGTATCCTGTCTCCGCGACTTTTCACATCTTTTTTTTACATAAATTCTCTTGAGATCACTCGACTCGATCATGTCTGTATCTGAATCTGCACCAGCCAATGTTGCTATGCAGGACGACGAGTCTCTCGCTGCCGCTCGCAAGCAAGGTATGCCCTCGCGATCATTCCACATACGTTCTTATCCAAGCCCCGGGTCATCTTCCAGTCGAATTCTACTTTGCGGACTCTAACCTTCCGTACGACAAGTACGCTGCAAGGCATTTTTTTCTTCTTGTTTATCCAGACTGACGTCTTCCTTGCCAAGATTCATGTGGACGTTGCATACTGCGAATACCGACCACTGGGTCCCTATCAAAACAGTCTCGTCATTCAAGCGTATGAGGGATCATGCCGCCAAAGGACCCGAATTCATCCTGCGCGCACTGAAGACGAGTACCGAGCTCGAGGTCGACGACAAAGGAGAGAACGTTCGACGTACGACCGAGCTGCAAAAACCCAAGGGTCAGTTCGAGAGGAGTGTGTACGCTGTACGTTCTTTCTTTCACAATCAGTTTTCGAGGGGAGTACCAACGGGACTTGCGCGTTTTGGATGGAACAGAAAGGGTTCGGGAAGGAGGAATCGGATCTTCAACGGAAGTTGGAAGCGTTTTTCGAAACATACGGTAGTGTGAATGCCGTGAGGATGCGTCGTGTGGATGGAAAAAAGGAGTTCAAGGTTTGCTCGATTTGTTGTCATATGTGATTTACGACCTCATTTATTCTGTTTTTGATCAGGGTTCCGTATTTGTAGAGTTTGCTGATGTGGCTGGTGTGGAAGCTTTCTTGAGCGCGGAACCGAAACCCTCATGGAACGGTGAAGAGTTATTGGTCATGTCCAAGTGAGTGCCACTGTGGCTCGGGCTACTGCATTCCGTCTTCATCGTTTGGTTGGTGATAGGGCAGCTTATTGTGACATGAAAATCAAGGAGAAAGGTCTCTCGGGGAAAGCTGCCGAACTCCGCAAAGACAACATCTCGTCCAGGAGGGGTTTTAACGCCTTCCGAGAAATGGAGAACCCTTCTAAATCAAAAGCGAACGGCAAGTCTAAGGAAAAACCAGAGGTTTTCCTCGAATTCATGGGAGGCAAGATACGCGTGTACGATGACGATGATGATGGTGTTGGCTATGTCAAGACGGAGGACGTCCCGTTCGTCAGAGGCGCCACTCTCAAATTCACGGGGTGTGGCGGTGATGCGAACTTTACGGAGATGAAGGCAAGTGTGTCGATCACATCAAGATACGATCTTTCTTTACCATCTTTCATCAGGCTCCTCTTCGCGACCGTTTTTCACGCGTTCCGTACATCCAATTCTCCAAAGGCGACGACTTTGGACTCGTCGGATTTGAAAAGGCATTAAAAGAAGATGAGGTTGAATACGTCAAGGAGAACCTTCAGACAGTCAACTCGAAAGAAGTTGCCTGGACCATTCCAGATGGTACGCGTCTAGTCGATCCTCATTCCCATGGCTCGAGACTGAATCTATGTCGTTGACAGAGGAAGAGGAAAAGCAGTTCCAGATCGACCGTGCCAACTTTGCAGCGAAATCGGCGCTTTCGCGATCACAAATGCGGAGAGGCAGTTCGGGTCGGGGTGGACGCGGCGGTCGTGGCGGTCGTGGCGGTCGCGGAGGTGGCCGGGGAGGTGGCCGGGGAGGCGATCGAGAGAAGTCCAAAGACAAAGCGAAATTCGATGCCCCTCAGCCTATCACCCCTAGTGAATCTCAGACAGGGGAGAAGCGTAAGCGCGACATCGAGCCAGATGGTGGACCCGACGTAGGTGTACGAGGGACAAGCGTGCCAACAATTGCGGCGGTGAAAAAGGTCAAGGCTGACGAATCGTAGCTGCCCGAGGTGGAGATCTGTGAGTAAGAAGAAGCATTTCCCCCCTGTATTTCTAGGCGTTGTATGCAACTTAGGTACGCGAGTAACTCGACGCGATGTACTAGCCACTGCCGCAGTCTGAGGCGGGCACCAAGATTAAGCTTATCCAACCAAGGACACAGCGAACAAGGAATCGCTTGCCTTCTTTTTAAAAGAACTACCATCGTCAATCATGTACAATCATAATTAGCGAAAAAAAAGGCATCAACCCCTGGCTGGCCTGGTTAACGACGCCAGTCGTGATGTCATGAGTTGGCAAGATCTAGTCAGTCTTGGTTCTGCGTCAGGGACTGGGCGATATTATATAGCCTTGTCTGGTGACCACCGTTGACCAGACTGTACAATTTAGCAACTCGTTAGATAGACCGGGGATCTCGGGGAATTGGATCAAGGATCAAAAACTGTTCGATGGAAATGCAGCATGGTCTCCGGATCAGTGAGCGGGACCCAAGTTTAGCCGCGAGCACCTGGTAGGTGGCAACAATCAGTTACTACCGGTACCCACCCAGGATCATCGTAGCCGCCTCAGATGGCCTACGACCTACGGTCACAGCAGGCTGAGAATTAGCTAGAACGAATCGACTTATTAACCGTTCAACACAGTAAAAGTATACGGGGTATTGTACATCGCAGCCATGGGAAAGGAAATTCGACCATAAATAGAGATGTGACAGGTTTTCAGACATCCTTGACTTGTTCCTCCAAATATTCCCATAGCTTCTTCCCGATCTCAGGATCCTGCGTGTCGGCGCGCGGTTTGCCGATGCGTGCCCACGGAATGAGGTACTGCAAAATAGTATGGTGTGATCATTATCGAGGACGCGGATACGTCCTGAGGTGCACGTACCTTGCCATTCAAAGACTTGCCGTCGGGAACCGTGCCTGCGTATAGCTGGGTGATGGCCCCGTATGACACGGGACGGAGGAAGGTATTCTGTGGAGTGAACCGTCAAACAAAACACCGAGACACGGTGGGGCTTGAAGAACACGTACCGAGACGATCTGGAAGACACCCCCTGTATGCCGCTGCAGATCAGTTTTGATACCCCCTGTTGAGTGCGCGTGTGAGCAATGATTGCTCGGCCCAGTTGAGCTCAAATGGATGTACACCGACCCGGGTTTAAGGAAGTTGAGACGATGCCTTCGTCTCCGTACCGCCGCGCCAGCTCCGCAGCGAAAACAATATTCCCCTAACGGTACCATCAATGAAATTGAACCTAGCAACAAAGATGAGGTGGGCGCACCGTCTTGCTCTGTCCGTACAATTTCCACGTCCCGGCTTGTTTACGTGCTGGACTGTCTTTCATGGTGTCGTAGTCAAGACCGCCGAACCAGTGTCCATTAGACGAAGTGTTGACGACCCTGGCGACACTATCTGGTGCTGATTTTGCGGTGGAAAGTAGGGTAGGAAGTACGAGTTTGGTGAAGTAGAAATGGCCGAGGACGTTGGTACCGAACTGAAGGTCATACCCATCATCTGTGAGCAAGTCGACGGGAGCAGCCATCACACCCCTGACCCGACAAAGTACATCAGTAATTTTGATACCGATCACCGGGGACTCGGCTTACGCGTTGTTGAACAAGACGTTCAGCTGTGTCTCCTTGCTGTTCAATTGTTAATATTTCCCAACTATGATTTAAGGGATGGAAAGTCTTACGAATTGAATTCCCGCGCCGCTTCTTTGACGCTCTTCAGGTTGGCAAGGTTCATAAGAAGAAGGTTGGCATCTTTGCCAGTAGCGTCCTTGAGTTCTTTGAGGATTGCTTCGCCTTTGGATTGATCACGGGCAGTGATCCAAACTTTGGCATTCTTGGTTAACAACACCTGAAAGATCGGTTACTTGAGTGTGAAGCACATAGAGAGCAACCCAGAATCCCCGAGACGGCAAGCTTGTAGCTGATACTCACTCTAGCAGTTTCTTTGCCGATACCAGCCGTGGCGCCAGTGACGAGGACGACCTTGCCAGACATGTCTGGCACGTCCATGGCTGTGAACTTGGCACTACCAGGAAAGAGGTTTTCGTTGACGATGGCCCAGAAGGCTCCCATGTTGGATACAATTCAGAGAGGTGGTCAAGATGGAGGGGATGGGTTTTATGTTGGGAATCACATTTGGGAGAGACGGAATATATAGTCTCTGGGAGGTGGGAACCTTCTGACAACAAACACCGAGTCACTCAGTGGATACGATCATTATGGTGTTGCGTGGTACTTACGAGCCGACTCAGCCGACAAAAGCCGTGCAATAACGACGAGAGCGGGTATTTGACCCACCCGCGATAAGAGGTGCGTGTGCTTGGAAAGGCCGCGCCGAAGCTCGAACGTAGCACGGCTTGCTTACCAAGATAGTATTATTGATGGCGTAGTGTTGCGGCCGTAACTGGGGTTGGTAGAATCGATGATGCGCCTCAAGCCCTTGAGGTGGTGCACACGACTCGTTAGCCAATGGACGAAGACACGAGAACGCTTGACCGTGTCAACTGGTATTGCGACCTTTCAGAGAGCGCAACCAGCTGTTGAGGCCTCCGCCGGCTTTTCCACCGACATTACGGCGTTTTTACATCATCGGCGGAGTGTGAGAAGGCGCGCATATCTTGTCGATAGGGGATAGCCGGCTAGTGTGGAAGAATTGCGCTCTGTCTCTAGATAGACCTGGATCAGCACGTTGAACCTTGTCTCGCCACCATTTGTTGAAAATGACGTGGCCGAGTATCGATCATAACCATTAATTCCACGAGGCCGACCGACCGGGCGATCCTAAACGTGACGGTGAGATTTCGAATTATGCCATGACCATCACAAAGGTCCACGTGGTAGATAATCAAGTTGAGCGCTACCACATATCCTATCAAGATGTCCCCTCTCTGCTACAGTGGTTCTTCCCGCTTCTACACAGAGCTCGCAGAGCTACCCGTTCCAACATCGGCCAAGTTTATCAACACTACGGCTACATCTGGCGTCTCAGGTCAGCGAGATTGTCTTCCATTCCTTCGAGTCTAACCTCCGACTTCCTTCCCCAATTCCTTATCCTCGCAGTCGTCCGCATCTCCTACTCAATTCGTGATCATGAACGAAATGTGAAGCGATCCATCACAAAAACACTCACTTTGCGTAGCACAGATTCAGCAATCGATTCGCCGGTGATATCCTCAACGATCAACCAGGATCCGTCGGAGATCTCAGCTTTCCTTTGTGCGCCGTCAGAAAAGCGTCATGCATTGCTAAGAGAGGTGTCCGACGCTAATGGTGCAAAGAAACGCTATGTGGAGGTCTGGTCGGGTGCTCAGCTCGAGGCATCACTGGAGGTCACGAAGCAACATGGGCAGTTCCACACTGATGGTATAATATTCACTCGGATGTTGCCCTCATGTACTGACTCCCTTCACTCTCTTAGATGTCTTTAAGTCGTTCTCCTTCAGTCCGTCCGAAACCGCGTTGGTGTATACCGCCGAAGCTAACCCCGAGACTGCCGAGAAACAGGAAGAAGATCCATACCCAAAGTTCCGCTTCCTTCCCAATTTTGGCGAACAATTGTATACTAAGAAACGACCTGCGCTCTTCATGTTCCGCTGGCGGTCCACGAACGAGGCATCACACGGTAGCAGCGACAACACACCAGCTCCCTCTGTTACAGCATTATCCCTAGACCAACCCCCCAGTATTCCTGTCTTATTCGGCCAGGCAACTTTCGTTACTGAGACACGTCTCTGTGCCACCGGATACGAACAAACTGGTGATGGAAAGTTGTTGGGCATCAAAGGGTGTTTCAATCGACCGGCCAGTATGTGGCAACTCATCCTTCCAAGCGAAAGTCCGGAAACGGCCGCAATCACGGTGTGCAAGTCCGTTAAAATCGAGACTCCGGGGCGTTCCTCTCGTTCACCACGTGTCCTATTTGATAAAGATCGTGTCCCAACGACTCTATTTTGGTTGTCCAATCCCGTGGGCGGTGCACATGCATCTACAGTATCCCTCCACGTTCGTGATTTGGAGGGTACTTTAGACGACAGGCTTCTTGTGGACGCAGTATATGATCCCTCGGCTCAGGAGTTCCCAGGTCTGTATACCGAGTACAACCTAACCGATAGCCCATTCCTCAGGCTCGGCAACCAAACACACATTTTGGCACAGTCGCTTTGGCGCTCTCGTCCGACATTGATTTCAATCAACGTGGAAAACGGTGCAGTATTCGATTTGACACCTGCCCTGGACGGCCAAGCATTGTATAGCTGGAGTTTACTAGGAACCGACGGAGCGCGCTCGGTGATATGCTCACGGAGCACCCCAACCTCTCCACCCGAAACCGTTCTTTTAACTTTGACGCAAGACGGATTCCTAGGAAATGTCCAAGTCCTTGATAGACCCGTTGTTTCTCCAAAACGTGCGTATCACGTCCGAAGAAATAACACCCAGCCTTGATCCGAGTTACAGTTCAGGACGCTATTGATCGCCTCGATGCCCATGTCATACCCATTCCAAATAGATATCGAGCCCACCCTGTAGTTTTAATGCAGAGATTTCATTGTAATAACAGTTCATAGTGTCATGCACAGCAT
>QFEL01001413.1:0-12187 GCA_003316195.1 Neoboletus brunneissimus | reverse complement strand
TTCACCTCACCATGATACAGATAGGCACTCAGAACCAGAGGATTACTCCGATGACTCAGACACTGGAGTGCCCCGTGCACGTGAAAGAGTTCCTGATCACAAAGCTCCAAGTCCAGAGCTCCCTGCAAATGATGAGGAAGAGCCAGCACCTGCTGTGCCACTTCCTCAGGCATCTCAGACTCCTCCTAGGGCACCTCATCCACCTGCAGCACTCTCTGCATTACCTAGAAAGTCGGAGCGACTTCGTCGCCCACCTACCAGACCTGGTAACATCTATGGTGATAAAAGGGATCCTGTAAAGCAGGTTAAGGACATTGATAGGATATCCCAATGGAAGGATATGATTGGCAAATCATCAAAAACGCCCTCTTTAGAGCCCAAGACGCCAGAAGTCCCTGGTGCATTTCAACCCTCCAACAACCCACCTGTTACAACTCGTCCTAGCCCCTATCCCTTTTTCGGCTTCGCCCCTGTCTCACACCTGTGAGAACTGACCACACACCCGTACCCTGCCCCTAGTCCTCTACCCTCCTTGCCTAGGGAGGCCATCACTGTTCCTAACGTGAACCCCTTGCTTGGTCTCTTGACTAGACTTCACTCGGACCCTTCGTCTTCCGTCCTCGCCCTACTCCGAGTTACCTCCTCCGCCCTACTCTCCGTCATAGACCCGTTCCCGTGCCTATCCAGGAACGCCCTACTCTCCCGTCACCATGGACCTTCACCGGTCACATCTGGGGATCTTCCCCATCACCATCGTCTATCTATGTATCTGCCCAGGATCTCCCCCTGGCGCCCTCGTACGCTTTTCCTTGTTCTTATTCACCTTGCCCCCTTTCATTTACCTTACCGACGGCGCTATCTACGCGCACCCTTGCCCTAGTCATGCGTCCACTGACGTCATGATGTAGTTTCCCCTTCGCCCCGCTTACGCGACTCCACCCTCGCTTATTTCACACTTGGCACTTTAGCTTGCGCGTCCTTTTGACGACCCTGCCCTTTGCCCATACCCTTAGACCACATTCGAACTCCCCTTGATTCGTATACTTATATACCGGACACCTAGTACACTTGTATCCCCATCTTGATCTTACCTGGGTATCCCCCTCGCATTGTAGCACCTGTACTTTGCATCTACGCCCAATGTCACCACTTTGATCTTCTTCTACTGCTGTCTGGCGCCCCCATCAGGACTTCCTTGACTAGAAGAAGCTCCCAGGTCTACGTCTCCAGCTTACCCAGTTGGAACGTAACACCACCATCACTGACTCCGTCTGAAGACGATGTTGATCGGATGACCAGGGAAGGGGGAGATGAATTGCTTAAGTACTTGTGCACTTGGGCAGTTCCATTTGATTCTGCCCACATCAACTACAGAGATTGGACCTATTGGGACATTCTCAAGCTCCCTCCAGCTAAGCAGACCTTATGGTGCAAAGCTTGTGAGGATGAGTTACAGATACTCAAAGACCGAAAAGTCTATGAAGTCATAGATCGTCCACCCAACCATAAGGTGATTAAAAATTGATGAGTGTTTGATGTCAAATCAGATGGCCGCAAAAAGGCTCAACTAGTTGCCAAGGGATTTTCCCAAGTCAAAGGCCTCAATTTCGATGAGATCTTCTTCCCAGTTGTGAGATTTGAGATGGTGCGATGCATGCTCACCCTATCAGCTCTACAAGGTTGGTACATATTGGGCCTAGATGTCCAATCAGCTTTTCTCTATGGTAAACTGGAAGAGAAACTCTATATGGAGTTTCCTGAAGGGTTTATGCCTCCCCATCTAAAAGGCAAAGTACTCCAACTACTCCATGCCATTTATGGCCTCAAACAAGCAGGCTTAGCCTGGTGAAAATCACTTGATAAGTCGATGAAGAAAATGGGTTTCGAGCGACTCAAAACTGACGCTGGACTCTTTGTATACTACAAAGAAAATGATATCGTCCTTGTGATTGTCTATGTAGATGATGCCCTCTTCTGTGGACCCAATAAAGCTCTCATAGATAAGCTTAAGGCCACATTCATGAAGAAGTGGGAATGCCGCGACCTTGGGGAACCTTGTGAATTCCTTAGGATGAATATTAGGAGAAAAGGTCTAAAGCGGATCCATATCAACCAAGTATCCTATCTGGATAAAGTTTTGGAGTGATTTGGAATGCAGAATGCAAACCCCGCCTGAACTCCTTTGCCACAGGGATACTACCCAGTGAAGAACGATGCCTCTGTCAATCATGAATTGCGGACGCATTTTCAGACAGTTATCGGCTTGTTACTATATATCATGATTGGTACTTGCCCAGATATCGCCTATGCTGTAACACAGATGAGGCTAGGGGACTCTAAATGAAGATGAAGAGGTTGTCATTTTTAGAAGGATGGATGAAGGGAGAGTCGTCAAGGTCAATGGCTGGGAGAGATACAGGCCCTAATAGTACCATGTTGGGCAGGTCAGGGTGAGCAACTGGGAAGCCAGACCAGTCTGGGTAATTGGGGTCAGGACCCAGGGTGACAATGGGGAAAGGAGGGGCAACCAGTAGGTGTGCTACAGGGGGGATCGGAGGTATCCACTCTTGAAGAGCAGACCATGCATCAGGGTCAGCATTGTCGGAAGGAGAGGAATGGGACTCCTGCAGATTCTGCAGGTCTGGGATATGGCAAGGGTCACCACAAGTAAACCTTGCTGACATAAAGTCAGTGTGGATCTCCAAATGGACAAAGGGCCAGAGGAAGTGGACAGTGAGGAGGAGGAGCATGATGGGGAGATAGCAGATGGTGATGGTGGTGAAGCTCATAGTGAGAGGTCCTTGGTTGAGATGGATGAGCTTCATTGTCATTTATCTGTTTCCAGGGTGAAACTGTTACAATCCATTCCTACAGTCTATCTTTTCCTTTGCCTACCTTTTTCTTCTCGCACTCGTCCCCACTTTACCTATGCCTCTTACCTCTCACGATTGTCAGTCATGGTCAGTCACGCTTCTTTTCATTTAAACCTTAAGCTACATAGCCTAGCCCGGGTTCATTTCAAACCCTTCCCCTCCGCCCCGGGCAGTGCCCCTTTCATCTCCGCTCTTCATTTCCGATTACTACCTCCGTTCCATCCCACTCCGTGCCCTTGCTGTAGTACCCCCGCTCGGACACCATGTGCACCCCCTCCCCTTCGCCCTACACTTACCTTTCTCGACCCGGTCCGTGCACAGTAGGGTACACTATTTAAACAGCTAGCTAGCACACTTGTCCCCTAGCTTAGCTTCCCGAATCTACTCCTTGAAGCTCACCTTTGCGCGAATCCGGCTTCGCCTGTCACTGGACTGGCTAGCCCCTTCGCATTCCTTGAACTCGACAATAAGGCTCTAGACCTGAGTCGACTGGAACTTCAGACCTTCGATCCTCGTTCCCACCTGTGTCAATAATACTTTGTACCTCACCGACACCCTCGTCTTCGCCTTGCCCCTAGGAGCCTCTATCTTTCGGGTCTACGGTCGTCCTACCCTAGGTCGAACCGTAACAGAAACATTTTCATTAAATATGGAGGAGCAGCTAAGTTAATAGCTCCCAAGGGATCTGTGATTCACAGTTGGTTCCAAGAGTTTGTGAAACATTCCATTCCACACATGGAGGAGCACCTAAATTAATAGGTCCTGAGGGATCCAGAGTGATCCGGCAGTTCCAAGGTAGGGTGGAACATTCCATTTCAAACATGGAGGAGCACTTAAGTTAATAAGTCCCAAGAGATTTGTGAAGATCAGGAGAGTTCTGAGATTAGATGAGAAGATCTGAGGGCACCAGTCTTCCATTGATAAGTGTGGGAGGGTGATCCAGGGGTATCAATTCCAATGATCTGGTGAAGGAGTCAGAGGAATCTGCAGAAAGTTCCATGCTTTAGGGAGCAGACACTTGTGTCTTGTTTTGACCAGGATATTTGAAACAAAGGATGTTCCTTGTAAAGAGTGGGGTGCAGGGTGGGAAGGGAGTGAAATGTAACGAGTTGGAAAGAAACCCTCTTTACTAGCAGTGGTTATCTGGAGGCGACAACAGCTTAAGGGAGGAAAACCTGTGTTCTGTGAGGCAAAAGTCCAAAAGTCCAAAATCCAAGGGAGGGGGCCACAATGGTCGCATTTCAGGAAGAGATAATCTTTTATTAGGGGAAATAAGGAAAAAGATCAAAAAACTTTGATGAAAGCTCAGGATTTTCCCAAATCCCTTGTGCCTAACCTTCTTCTTTGATTAGGTGTTCCGTATACTCCTATGGTTTCTAGGGGTATGGAGGAGGCATTACTCTTTACCCTCTTCTTAGCCTAGATGTTAAAGATATCACCAGTTGTGGAAGATCTTGGAGGACAATCTCCAGGTGGTGAGAGACCCATAGTCTTCACCACTCCACCCTCTTCTTTACCATCTGTATAAGATTTGATGACCAACAATGACCATCAACACAAAACTCCATTGGGGCAGGGGAGAGGGGATAAAGGGTGAAACAAATTCCTGGTTCGATGGGTGTGTGGTACCATTGAGTGTCCAGGGTAAGTGGATCTGGTCAATAGGAAGTTGTGGTGGTTAAATGTTCTCATGTGGCAACCCATGAGAGTTGGTTGGACCACTGACCAACTTATTCCATTACCAAGTTCCAAATTCACCTTTCCTTTCTCAACAGCTCTCTTGAGTGAAGGAAACAACACCTGATGACTCAGATAGGGTGACAAATCAGGGACCCCAAGTGGCAACCCAAGGGGAGTGTTGGAGATGTCGATAACATAATAGTCCAGGCAAGTTCCAATATTCATCAATTGTTTCCATGGTTGTTCTGAGTGTAGAAAACTGTTTGCCAAATAAAATCCATATGGGCTTCTAAAGAATCCCAATTTTCTTCAGCTCCACAGTTTATTCAATGACTTGTTTAGGTCATATCACAGTTTAATGCTGTGTTGGGCATCCAAGATGATGTGTCATGCTCATGGACTTGTCCAGTCCACTGAGCTCGGTGCTAATATAGTCTTGGCATGATTTTGTGAAGAAAGAGTTTGCAATGGAGATCCAGGGGTTCAGCTTGTCTCCTTTGTGAATGTGGCAATGGTGGATAATCATCCACTTGAATCCATCGAACTTTCTGTACTCCACTACTGGAAGTCTGTCACAAAGATTACAATCTTGATGTTCCTGGTATTGTCTGCACCAATTCAGTGTGTTCTCTACCTTTGGTTGGACCCATTCCATTCCTGAGGGAGCAGGCCAGTCAACTGCCTAAAGGGTGACTGGTTTCATAGAATAACCATTGTTAGATAGAATGATAGGTTCATCAGCCCATCGGAAGGAAGGAGATGGAGCAAGTACATTCACAACTCATAGCTCCAGTTCATCCTTGGTTGGTGGAGGCACCTGTGGGATAGGGCAACAAGATGGACCATTTGTTGGCTGGTCCCTCCACCAAGATTCCAGTAGGTTCAACTGGTTTGGCATCTCTGGTTTCATCTTTCCAACTGTCCTCTACCTAGAATGGTTTCTCATGGAACATCCTTTCTTGTGACAAATGAAGCACCTGTTTTCCTTGATGTGACAGGCATGCTCCTCCAGGGAGAGGGTAAGCTGGTCTTCAACAGCAGGGTTAGGATTCTGGGAAGAACATCTGAGGTTTCAAGGTGTTTTCATGTTCTTAGGAGAGGTGAATGCTTCTGGGGATAGGAGTTTCTTCGTAGGTGGGTCTAGGATTCTGAGGTTGGAAAGTTCAACCAAGATGGCGATCCTTAATGGGCTGGGGTTTTGTGGTAGATGCGCCTGGTGTTACAATTCATTTCTACATCTACACTTTTCTCTATTCTTTGATACACTTCTCTCGTCCATGCCTTCCTATTCGTGACTCATCACCAGTCTCAGTTGGTGCCTTTCATTTCAAATCTTAAACTTACATAGCCTAGCCTGGGTTCTTTTCTGAATCCTTCCCCTCCGCCCCAGGCAGTGCCCCCTTTCATCTTCACCCTTCATCTCCGACTAATTGCCTCCGTTCTGTCCCACTTCGTGCCCTAGCTGTAGTAACCCTGCTTGGACACCATGCACACCCTTTCCCCTTCGCCCCATACTTACCATTCCTGACTTGGTCTATGCGCAGTAGGGTACATTATTTAAACAGCTAGCTAGTACTCTTGTACCCTAGCTTAGCTTCCTGAATCTTATCCTTGAAGCTCACCCTTGTGCAATCCGCCTTCACCTGTCACTGGACCAGCTTAGACCTTGCATTCCTTGCTCTCAATGATAAGGTCTTAGACCTGAGTTGATTGAGGCTACAGACCTTCGGTCCTCGCCTCCTCCTACGTCCCATATGACATACTTGCACTGCTACCTTTGCCCTTGCCCACCTTCATCCTAGAGCTTCTCCTTTTGGGTCTACGGTCACCCTCTCCTGGTCGAACCATAACAAATTCCTCACCAGCATCTGAGTGAAAGCCTTTGATTGTGGTGTTATATTGGGTTTTCACCATTGCCACAAAGTGTTTGAAGGTGCATAATGCCTGATCCTTGGTTTTGATACATTGGATCCACCCATGTGAAGTATAATCATCATAAAAGATGATCATATACTTGTACTTATGGTACAATTCGATCTCAAATAACTTAACATCTGAATGAATCAACTCAAAGGGTGTGCTTGCGCATCGCCCACTATGAGGAAATGACTGATTGTGTTACAATTCATCCGTCCCCCACTTTTTTTCCCTTTTCTTTCACTATGTCTTTGTCTCCCTTTGTCCCCATCTATGCTTCTTAACTTGTCATCCCCTTATCAGCAATGGTCGGTTATATCCCTTTTCATTTAACTCTAAACTGTACAGCCTAGCCCAGGTTCTATTCCTAACCCTTCCCCTCTGTCCTGAGTAGTGCTTCCTTTTATCTCTGTCATTCATTTCTGATATACTTCCTTCATTTCCATTCCATTCATGCCCCTGCTGTAGTACCCCTGCTCAGACACCATGTGCATCCTCTCCCCTTTGCCCCATAGTTACCATTCCTAACTTGGTCTGTGCACAGTAGGGTACTCTATTTAAGTCGCTAGCTAGCATCATTGTTCCCTAGCTTAGCATCCTGAATCTACTACTTGAAACTCATCTCTTTGTGCGATCCCCTTTTTGCTTGTCACTGGACCAGCTAAGGGCTCGCTCTCTGTGTTCTCAACAACAAGGCTTTAGACCTAAGTCAACTAAGGCCCTGGACCTTTGATCCTCACCTCCTACTGTGACCTCTTTGCCTCACTCTTGTCCCCACCTTCAGCTACAAGCTTTTTACTTTCGGGTCTACGGTTGCCCTATCTTGGTCGAATCATAACAAAAGCTAAGCTCTTCTTATTGTGGTTACTATCATTGTAAACTGCCCACCATTTCCTACCCATCCAATGACTTCAGGTGGTGTGCCACCTACACAGACTTCCCAGACTCCCCAGAGGAAAACTCCTATTCAGAGGAAAGATGAAGAATGATCCACTGGCCTTAACATTCCTATCCCTGATGAAGAAAAGGAACACTCGAGTCTTCTTCTAAGCCACCAGCTCTCTGCCCAGCTTTCCCTCCCTCGAGAACCTACTCCACCCTCTCCTACTCCAATCGCCACCCAGCCTGTCTTTCCTCTTCCCACCCCCTCCTCACACCACCTGCCACCCATCACCCAACCACCCATCCCCATCCCATTTCCCACCATGTCCTTGACCAAATCCATTGAACTTCATATTGGAGCCCCTGAGGTCTTCAATGGAGATTACAAGAACTCAGAAGTGTGGCTGGACACTATCCAGTTCTACCTCATTGTCAACACCAATGTCTACAACTCTGAGGATAAGAAGGTTGCTTTCACCCTTTCATATATAACCGAAGGAACCACAAAGACCTGGACTGAGGCCTTCCAAAAACAAGCCATCACAGGAACTGTCATGAACTTTGGCACCTTTGTGAATTTCACCACCAAGTTTTATACTGCCTTCCGCCATCAGGACATTGTAGGAAATGCCATTGCATGGCTCTCTACCACCTGGATGACAGTAAAGAAGGACCAAACCTTCGAACCTCCCCTCCCCACTTACATTGCTGAGTTCCGAGGCCATGTCCAGTGCATCAGAGTCAAGGATGACAATGTTCTTATTGGCTACTTCACAGCAGGCCTCCCCACCTCCTTGATGAGATACATCATGGCCCTTGACACTGTCCCCACCACCATTAATGACTGGTACTTCAAGGCCATTCATTTCCACACCCAGTGGGAGTGGGCCAACAAGATCACCAAAAGAAATCAACAACCATACTGCCAGATCTACCAATCCTTCTCCACCCCCTCCTCCAAAGCTCCGAAAGACCCAAACATGATGGACACTTTGGCTATCAAAGTTGAAAAAATGACACCAGCCATCAGAAAGCAGTGTATGAAGAAGAAGCTCTGCTTCTGCTGCTGCAAGCCGGGTCATATGTCCTCCTGCTGCCCCCACTTTGCCTCCCTTTACAAGCAGGTGAATGCCGTGGTTGAAGAAACCAAGAATAAGGGCAAAGGAAGGGAGAAGGACAATGTCCCCAACCTGATTGAGTGTGCGTTATGACTTGCAGTAGCCCCTATCCTTTTTTGACTCGACCCCTATTGCACACCTGTGAGAACCCACCTCACATCTGTACCCTGGTCTTCGTCCTCATCCCTCCTTGCCTAGGGAGACCGTCATTGTCCCTAATGTGACCCCTCTTGCTTGGTCTCATGACTAGACACCACTTGGACTCTTCATCTTCTGCCCTCGTCTCCACTCCAAGTTACCTCCTCTGTCCTATCCTCCGCCATAGACCCGTTCCCATGCCTATCTAGGAATGCCCTACATCCCCATCACCTTGGACCTTCATAGGTCACATCTGGAGATCTCCCCCATCACTGTCTTTTGTACTTGTATCAGCCCGGGATCTTCCCCCAGCTCCCTCGTATGCTTTCTCATTCTTCTTATTCACCTTGACATTCTTCATTTACCTTACCATTGGCACTATCTGCGCACTCCTTGCCCTACCCATGCATCTTACCGACATCATGCTGTAGTTTTCTCCTTCGCCCTGCTTACATGGCCCTTCCCCTCACTTATTTCACACCTGGCACTTTAGCTTGCACATCCTTTTGACGTCCTTGCCCATTGCCCATACCCTTGGCCCACATTTGGGCTCCTCTTCATTCATATACTTATATACAGGACCCTTTGTACACTTGTTCTTTACCTTGATCTTACCTGGTATTTCCCTTGTACCTTGTACTTGATCCCTTGGGTTTCCCCTCACATTGTAGCACATGTACTTTGCACCTATGCCCAATGCTACCCCTTGATCGTCTTCTACTGCTGTCTGGCACCCCCACTAGGACTTCCTCAACTAGAAGATGCTACCAGGTCTATGTCTCCAGCTACCTGTGAAACTACGAGGAGAAAAGAAGATGAAAGTGCGTGGCTGGAGAGGATGTACTCAGTCGTGCGCAGGGCAAACGGACTATATATTTACCTGGAAAGGATGTACTATATACGTGATAAGTATGATTAGGTGTGTTACAATATGGGGAGCTTACCTCAGTCGTGCACGGGGCAAATGGACTGAGGTGAGCACTGTCGTTCGAGAAACTATATAATCCAGGCTATAAGTACTCAAACAGAAAGGGAAATCACTGGGAATGAAGGGTTGAAACAAAAGAAATAAGCGGGTGTCCTATATGTATCGTAGTGTAGGTACAGAGAATGTAGATCATATGGTATCCGGTTTGAAGAATGGACGGGCGGGTCTGATAGCCAGCAGCGCACATGCTTGCCTATTCTGACACTACCTGGTTGGAATGTAACAGTGTGAGGATGATGATGAAGACACCTTGGCTGTATGATGGGTCCACTATACCTCTCTGGGTTTTTAAATGGGAAAGCAGCTTCAATGCCTCCTTCCCCTACATCCTCCTGTGCCTCTGTGTTAGTACGAGATATCTCTAAGAAAATGCAAATCTCCATTCAAGTCACTGTATCCTCACACACCCTGAAAGCTGTCAAAACCCAGGCCCTCATTGACAGCAGTGCAAACATCTCCTGCATCAACTGGGACTTCATCCACAAGAACCACCTTCCCATCACATGCCTCAAAGAACCCATTCTTGTCCAAAATGTCAATGCCTCCTATAACAAGGATGGCGTGATCAAATTCACAGCTGACCTCTTCATCAACACCAAGGGAATCATCCAGCATGTCACCTTCCATGTCATGAACTGTGGACACAAAAACCTTATTCTTAGCCTTTCTTGGCTTCACTCAGCCAACCCAACCATTGACTGGGCCACCCCTAGTATCTGACTCGAAGAATCCATCAACCAGTCTGAGGAACTCTTCCTTGCCCAGGTGACTGACACCCATTGCCATGACTCCAAATTCCACCACCCAGAACCCCCTCATCTTCACAGACATGTTCACACCACCCCTTTAGAGGACACTCACATTTACTACCTCAACCACCTATCCAAGAATGACTGGATTAGAGCCACTTACACTGAATATGCCATCAACCACATATTTAAATGTAGCTCACACTTCATTTCCAAGGATCCCCTCCTTGTCTGAAAACTGACCACTGCCACCAACCTTGCTATAGTGGCCGAAGCTGCAAAGAAACCTATCATCCTTTCCCTGGAGTACTCTCAGTTTGCCTCCATCTTCGACAAAGAAGCCACAGCCATGCCCCCATCCTGCCCCTATGATCACAAGATCAACCTTGATGAGTCCTTTGTTCCGAAAATCGCTAAAGCCTATCCACTAGCACCTGAAGAAAGGCTCACAGCAAAAGCCTTCCTGGATAAGAACCTCAAAACTGGAAAGATCTGCCCCTTGAACTCCCCCCAGGCTTCCTCCTTCTTCTTCATAAAGAAGAAAAACAGTTTCCTCCACCCCTGCCAAGACTATTGATACCTAAATGAACACATGATCCAAGACACCTATCCTCTCCCATTAATATCCAACCTTGTCGATAAACTCCACAGCTCTTGCCTCCATATCAAATTCGATATATGATGGGGCTACAACAATGTCCAAATCAAAGATGGACACCAATGGAAGGGTGCCTTCATCAACAACAAAGGCCTCTTTGAACCAACAGTCATGTTCTTCAGCATGACCAACTCCCCCGCCACCTTCCAGAGATTTATGAATGACTCCTTCTCTGATATGATCACTGAAGGATGGCTTATAATCTATATGGATGACCTCCTCATCTTCTCCCCTAATGTGAAAACTCATGAGGAATGAACAAAACATGTCCTCCAACAAATGATGGAGCTTGACCTCTACCTGAAACTCAAAAAATGCACCTTTACTGCTGAAGAAGTCAAATATCTTGGCATGATTGTCTATCCAGACCAACTTGCCATGGACCCAGTCAAACTAGAAGGTATCTCTGCCTGGCCCCAACTCACCAATGTCAAGGGAGTTCGCTCCTTCCTCAGCTTCACCACCTTCTATTGGTGGTTTATTCCAAACTACTCCAATGTCACCCACCCCCTCATAGATCTCACAAAGAAAACAACTGAATGGGACTGGTCCCCCTCCTGCAAGTCCACCTTTCAACAACTTAAATAGCTCTTCCTCAAGCAACCCATCCTCCATCTCCCTGACCTCTCCACTCCTTTCATCATTGCCATGAATGCCTCTAAATACATGTCAGGTGTCATCCTCCTTCAAACCAATGTCAATGGCGACTGGCACCCATGCTCCTATCTCTCGCAATCCTTCATCCCAGCTGGGCGCAACTATGACATCTATGACAGAGAACTCCTCACCGTCATTCACACCCTTAAAGCCTGGCGACATTACCTCCACGGCTCCCCCTTTCCAGTCCAAGTCTTCACTGACCATAAACACCTCATCTACTTCCACTCTCCTGAGACTCTCAATCATCACCAGTGTCATATACCATCCCTCCAACCTCCTCTGACCATCTCTGTTTGTCCTTCGGCACTTTCTCACTCAGGACTCCAACTCTGACTCCCAGACTTTGACTTCATATTGAGTATTCCGTTTATGTACTAGTCTCGCTTTGTAGATACCTCCAACTCTGTGTTTGCTTAGGAGCACAGCTCTGGCTCCAACTCCTCCCACTTTCCGTCTTACTCAGTACTTACAAATCCGCTCCACTCCATTACTAATACCATAGTATTCCGTAGTATATAAACCCT
>QFEL01001412.1:0-29257 GCA_003316195.1 Neoboletus brunneissimus | reverse complement strand
ACTGGCAACGAATCACGATGCCTTGCTGACGGACAGATGGGAAAGAAGAGATGTGCGGGAGAGTGGGGCAAGGTTGGTTGAAGGTTGAGGGCCCGGGCCAGTCACTTGGCAGTTATGTCTACTGCCCGGTGTACCAACTATTTGCCAATGACGTGTTTGGATTATGAATGATGAGTGATCATTCAACGTTAAAGGTCGGCGATACACTGGCATGACGGAGGTGACGTGACGCATGGCTATGCGAGAGGGTCTTCATAATGGTGCAGTGAACAAAACTGTTATGTATACAACACAGGACAAGGTCGCGATTCGAAGTTAGTGTCTGGATCGTGTCACCTCACTTGCCACAAAGTAGGAGCCTCAAGAGGTGCATCAAGTAGTTAACGGTCGACGCCGTCTCTACCTTTTTGCTGATTTCAAGGCGCCACGGCAGATCTGAAACACCAAAAAGGCGCCCTTGTCGCTATCGTTAATCCTCGTGGATCAGCGCTCCCATTATGCCTGCACTCGGATCACCTGTCTGATATCGCTAGCCAAATTAAATTTATCCTCCGCCGCTTCCATGGGTGAAGTTACGTTGTCATCCCTGAAGTAAGGCGTTCTCAAGTTTGACGATATCATTATTGCTATATTCACTCGTTGAATGTTGGGAGCGCAATCTTCCCGTGAGTTTCGCTTCCTTCCTCACAGTCACCCTGCATGGCTGGGGCACGAACACTCGGTCCGATGCCCATTCCCCCACTCCTGTCATGTCCACCCGATCAGACCATACGACGTAGGTGTGGAACTTGTCAACAGGTACGAACCAGTCTCAGAATCTGTCTCTCTAGCGGCACTCCCCATTGAGGCAAACCAAGCGGAAGAACGGACAACGGCTGAGCATGTAAGCGAGGCAAAGACCGATACGTGACTGCTGTGGCCATCTGCAGAAGGGAACCTTTGTGGGAGGCTGAGCGCAGAAGTTGGCAGCCTCCAATTGGGTTCTTGATCATATCGCTGCCCGTGCAACGTAAGGAATCGACATGTACATATCAAAGTTGTCATCACTTCTCTCCGTCTGTCGTTCATTGAATCTCAACTCAGGTACTGCGGGTCATGAATGACGGCGCACCTGACTCGTGAAGTTGGAGTTTAACGCGCATGAGCGCTCCGTCTATTCCTAGAGTCAGCCCAGGGTACTTACTTGGGAGTGGGATTACATGGCTTGGCTGCCGCTTCTGAGCCTGGAGCCAAAGGGAGTGCATTTCAGTGATGCGCTGGTGACGGTGTCATGTTGCTTCCCTGTGCTTGTGGAATCGGATCGCACTGTCCCATGCCCGAAACCCGAGTACCCCATCGAACACGAAAAAGTGCGAGTGGAGCTGTAAACAATGGGAAAACGTGAGAGGTCAACAAAATGAACGTAAGCGAACACGTACCTACGTTGTCCGACGACACCACCAATATCTGCAACAAGTGGACCATCAGAGGTAGTTCAAGTTGGGCAAGACTGTTTATTTTTAGAGGTAGCAAAAAAAAAAACTTTCTGTTAGAGTTCGGGGTGCGGGACCACGCAGTAGGAATAATAACAGAACAACCTTGTTTGCCTGAAGTCCGTCAAACAAGTAAGGAGGGCAAATACATGCGGACGTCGGAGACGGTGGGTTATACTGTGGTTATGTAAGTATATCTAGCAGAAACCGTGACTCGTTTCCAACGCTCCAACTCATCGTACGCTATGCAATAAAAATTCCTGCTTCCATGAGTCAGGGGTTTATTGCGAGCACGTGCAATGGCGCTGGGCCATCATGATCGAAGCGGTAGACATTTTAATACATACATATATCTCGGGAAACCTATCTGGTGTGCCTGTAAGTCGTGCAGGTGGGGTTCCTGGGGATTGACGATAGCCAACAAGAGTTTATCTCCTTCGAGAAGCCGGGCTTGCCTGGTCTAAATGCCACAACAGGGTTTGAGTTCAACGACCCCAATCTACAGGGGCCATAAAGAAGGAGAGAAAAAAACGCAAAACGCATGCCAGAGAAATTTCAAAACTTCAAGTCGAACTGCATCCGATCCGTCTGGATCCGCCTCCCTGATCTGACAGTGATCATACCCCAGGATGACATCCGCGTGCGAATGTAATCCGAGGCATTTTGACTGGAAACGGATTGCGAAAATACAGCCCACCAGATCTGGAATCGATCTCCTGTCAGTAGCCACGGAGGTCACGGTCGTACGACTCTCGTACGCTAAGGATGAACCAGAGCCTCATCAGGAGACGTGTCATTCATCATTGCCATTCATTAGGTCGATCAGGGTGTTTTGTTGTGCTTGAGAGTGAATTCAGAGTTAGCCGCGCCTCACACCGGGTGTGCAGCCATTGACCTGCATCATCTGACAATACCAAGATAATGAACTTATCCAAATGATCAGTCTGAAGCATGTGCAGCGGAGTGTCCCGCGAGGCCTTGCACATACGATGACGAACAGTGCGGAGACCCAAGTCCCGCTTGACCGGTCATGATCTCACTCCCGAGGTAGGACACTTTGCCTCCGACAACGTTCACGTGTCCCGAGGGGGTCTTCCTCACTAGTTCGGTTTGATTGTTACCAAAGATAAATTCTCCAGCGAGAGTGAGTGCCTGCATGGGGGCGTTAAGGAGAAAGTGGAAGGAATCAACCCTCACGGAGATGGGGTTGTTGTACGGAACCAGATGTCCGGCGTGAGCCACAAGGGTATACTTTCAATCATGTCCCTAGTGGATTCTGCCAGCGAACTCACTAGCGTCGTTGTACCACGGCGTTTGTGGCTTGCGCGTGAAACCTTGTATTCCACCAAACGTCGTGTTCTCAAAAAAAATCACACAAGGAATGTCCGAAATGTGCAACGTCGTACTTTGATGGGGACTGTATGCAAGTTAGCAGGCTATGATAATGGGGACCAACCAGGAGACCTACTTTGAGAAAAAAGGCGTGGGACGATGGCATCGCCGTTCCCAGAGTATATGACGATCGGCATGCAATGAGCCATCATGTTCGTGGCAAGATCTGTCAGGAATGCCATAGGTCTAGCCTTTATGCCGATCATGACAAGTACTCACTCGACGCCTAGAATACATCAATCACGACTAAACCGTCATCTATAGTTAAGAGAAGCTCACTTGGGTCGCCGAAGGGGTTAGCAGTGGATGAACTGTGAAAATTCGCTGTAAGCACCCTAGAGACAGTTGCTTACTGAAACTATTGATCGATGCAAACGTGGAGGGAATGAATTCTGTCCAGTCTTTGCTTGTAGGCACATGAATCACAGTACGCGTTAGATTATCTCGGAGAATGTGCGTCAGCATCAACCAATCCATCCATAACTCACAGACGAACCATTGAGACTTGCATCCACTGTCGCCTCGGGGTCAACGCATCTGGGATATTGTAATCATCGAACAGGTGACCCGACGCCAAAACACGGATTCTAGAATGGACAGCCAACTAGAATGAGGCGAAATGGGACGAGCACCGAGGAAAAGTGAAATCGACGGCGTAGTCGATCATCTCAGTATATAAGTCATACATATACCGAGAGCCAATGGTTCCGTTTGCGTGACCGACCAGGTCATGTTTCCGTACATCGCGTGCATGGAGTCTCTCGCCGCGCTCGAACAGAGAATCGTCCCTCTCTCCGAGCCTCGCGGCAAACCGATACTTCCAGTATGAACCGTTCCTTCGTGATTTTCGCGCTGTATTTACCAGATGATAATGGAGGAGAGGTAGTGGGCATTAGGGCATTTAGAGTCGGAAAGTGCTCTGGTTGAGGGTATTTCAGGGCGAGATTGTACCCCTAAGTGGAAGAACAAGCATTCCTGGAACACATTCACCCCCACCGTCAATGTACTATTCCTAGTCTTCATCAGCGACTGAAAGGTGCACGGAATTAGACAATGAATGACATACTCACCATACCCATTAGGGTCAACCCATACTAAACCGGGTTCCACTGATACAAACATGTGAAATTCACTCCAACAAAAGCAAGAATACAGACGTACACTGGTTGGTCGATCCACACATAATTGGGCCCCTCTAAGGTGCAAAATGTCAACACGACGATCACAACAGATTATACCGGGGAAACACAAGATGGGCCTCGAACAAGAGTCCAACGGGACTCAAAGTGCCACTGGCAGGACTTCACAGAACCATTAGCTGCATACTATATGTGCATTCAGCCTTGGACTCGCCCTCCATTGAGCCAGATTCCTCGAGACTCGTTACTCTCCGCGGTAAATGACCCGTTGGAAGACTCGAACACCCAGAAGAACAGTGTATCGTTCGGATAACCCGGTCTGTTGGTCTTTGCACGGAGACATTGCCAACCCAGTCCTGAGCAAGGGACCACGTGGAAGGCTTTGCGTCACCTGAAAGTCTGCGAGAACGGCGTCGTAGTGAAGCATAATACAGGTGGGATGGACCTGGGGCTAGCTATCCTGCACTGGCTAGGCTCGTGCGAACGCGAGGCCAGAGGCTGATGCCAGGAAGGCGGCGCATGACACCCAGGACATGGCGCTGAGAGAGCGAGATATTACCAAGGGAAATGTGTTTTCCTGTGATTTTTTCAGGGTAACTATTACCCGACTTCACTCTAAAATTATTGCTGAACGGCATGCACTAGCGGAAAATAACTGACCTCAACTCGGGCTCAGCTGTACTTGGCCGAGACGTTTCAGAGCTCTTATGAGCGACCCTGTGGGGTCAGACGATACATAAATGAAGTGCAAGCCACTGTGGCGCGCTTGTGATCTGCCACAGCTATTCATGATAAGACAGAGAAACGGAGAATGTCAGACACTGTTGGATGACTCCAGGTGGATGACCGTCAGCCAGTTAAAATTGCTGTAAACCGTAAGCACCAAGCTCTAATTTTAACGACCTGGTAGCAATCAAATAACATCGTATGCCTGAAATGTTGTCCAACCACTCCCATGACGACGAAAAAGCGCGGGGGTTTGTTTTCGGGTCGCCGAATGATCTCGGGCGTGTATGACTTACGTCACAACTGCCACAGTAACTTGAACGTAAGCAAGTGCATACTTTTCCAATGACAGTTCTTTGAGTTGTCAGGCTCAAATCGGATGCACCATCTAGATCGCCATTGGGCCATGGTACGCCGCCCGTGAACGGTGAACCTGGCATGCGATACGATGTGAACGGACACCAGCCTATCGCCCAGCCGCCCAGCGCAGATCGCAATTCATAGCAACGCCGTCGCTGCGGGGCAGGGATTACCTCGCCGCAGGAACAGGAAGATCCCGCACACTCCCAGCATGTCCAGCCAGCACTTCAACTTCGTCCGTGTTTGCTTGCGCTCCAATGTGGCGCCACGATCTCTAAGTTTTGTGTTATTGCAACTTGTCTGGCCTCGCTGCGACCCTGTGTCCGAAGTCAGTCTTGCAGAGAGCACAACGGATGAACGAGCCATGGTTCAAGTACATGAATCCATGGATGGATCCCACCCGCGATAGGAGCCGGCCGACACTCGAACACCACAGCTCATGCCCGGTCTGCAACACTGCGGTCGTGCTGTTCACTTATTTCTCGATGATGGTAGGCTTTTGGTGTATCGTATACATAATAATCCACGAGACACTTATGCAAACTTTGTGCTTCTGTGTAGCTCCTGAAAATGTAGAAGCAAGTCGCACAGGCAGTGACTCACATTGGAAAAATATATGGAGCTCAGAACCCAAGGCATATGCACAGGTAAATCAGATCGTCGAATCACTGTTCAAGGTATCACCATCCTCTACTATTCGAGGATGATGATACTCTGAACGGTTCCTCTGGCATGGACTCCAGTCATGGTCACATAGCTCCTGTACACTGACGATGAGCTAAGGCATCATGCATCATGGAGCAGAAAGTTGTATGACAAATTAAAACTCGAGTTCCTGTAAGAGCCTTGCGCAGTTCCAAGTATCATGTTTCTCATTCGTGTTTGAATGTATCGACATTCTTTCCTCGGCCGAAGGTATACGAACGAGTTCTTTACGTACTACGGTTGCTCGGTAAATATATTTTCAGCCACAAACGTGTTTTCAAAGTTTCTACCAGTTCACAAGGTGCGTCAAACTCTTACACCCTTCACCTACTGAGATGGCCTAGTGCTTATCATGCCCAGGGTAAGGGAAAGCAGAATTAAACCCTTGCGAAGAACGGCTGCGCTTGAGCCGCTTTGTAAGCCGTTGGCGACGGACCTGCTGGTGGGTACGGGCCTCCCAAAAAGAAAAAGAAAAGAAGAAGAAAATCCACGCGCAGGCGGGCTTTTTTGTTCGATTTCCTCATCGCCTGAAAGGAGATGTGCTTCACTGAGGATTCTCTTCCGCCTAAGCGTCTATTACGCGACAGTCATACTTCACGACCATAACGGGTCATGTTGCCGTGGGTCACGTTTTATTAGTATCACACGGGGTGAGCAGACGACTCCCTTTGTGGTAGGAGCCTACTGACCTGACCCACGTTCATCTCCGAAGTCCAGATTGTGAATGCTGTGACTCCGAACGGGCATCTATGACGGGATCTCAAGAACACCGCAGGTTCGTCGTGTTTTGAGTTCTTTGACGCCTGGTAATATCATTTTCATCAGGTGACTTGATGTGTATACACCTGTCGGACATGTGTACGGCCGGGAGCGAGCACGAGCACGAGCATGGGCGTGGGTATGAAGTTCGGGCACTGGATGTACAAGCGAGTCCACATTGAATCCTCAAGGCTCAACCGTTAGCCTCGTCCCTCAGCTTCGGCCGTCATGTCGGACGCACATTCCCGACGGTGGCATGGCAAGTACGTTTCACATTACGCCAAGTGACATACGCACCGTGGCTTGATTCGTCTTACCGCAGTGCGGCGTGTTCCCGATCAATGCAACTGTGCCCAACACCTTTGCCCAGGGTGGGCGCATATGGGAGTGCAGGGCTTGTGCCGTTGGCGACGCACGTTTGTTCCAATTCCTCCTGGTCGACAGGAAAGGAAGGGCCAGGTGATCAAAGAGATAGTCAAAGAGATAAACTCACCATTTCAACTAGGGCGAACCCCTCCCCCCCCCGGCATACGCACCGATACATTGATCACCGTCGCATCACATGTTTCCAACCCACCCGCTCCCTATCGTCAGATGACTTTGCCAAGCTCCCAATCCCGTCGCTCGATCGCCAAATCTGAAATCGACATCGGACCCCGATGGAACGTGTAATCACTCAGCATTGCAGGAAGGAGCATGAACTCGGAGCCTTCGAGTCCTCACACCCGGCACCTTGCGATTCGTCACGTCGGCGAATATCGCTCAAGTGTCCACCTACCTTTGCTTTCCTTTGCTTGTTTGCCCACCTGTTCAATAAGAACGCACGCGCGTGTTTTGTGTCCGGTAGGGTCCTTTGGCGTGTTGAGTAATTAGATGTCTGATTAGAAGAGGGATGGCGCCACACTGGGAGGGTTCGCGAATGCGTCCCTGCGTCATGGTGATGCCATCGTACTTCTGTGTGCGCCGCGCATACGTGTTTAGAGTCGAGTGTTGGATCGTCGTCGTCTCTTCACGCCATCACAATCACAGCACTATCAGCGGTCCCTAAAACAACTTCAATCTCACTCCCACTCATAGTTCACACCGTCCGACGATCCCCGCATGTCGCCACACAGCGCCACCGAGCTCCTTCAATGTCCCACTGTCCCGACTAAGGCAAACCGGGCACTAAATCTTACCCGCCTCCAACCAAGAGTCTCCACCTCGCTCCTTCGATGCACGACGATAACAGGACGATAGCATGAGAGAGCGACGTCTCTTGCGACACGCAACCTCCTCTCACTCTCACTCTTTTTCAACCTCCAGGCTCCCTCCACCTAATCCAGTCCATCTGTTCCTTGTACGTCTGATAACACGCCTCGCATCCGCTGTCTTCGGAGTGGACTACCATACCTGAGTAGAGGTACCCAGGCGAGAGGTACCCATACGACTGGATATAGCAATAAGATGCGTGGAACACGAGCGCACGAACTTAATTCTGGACGCGCGAACGTTAACTTGCGTCCCCTGTTTTTGGAACTGATGGATCCGAACCGTCGCGTTTCATCGTGACGCACTCTCTTACAATGGTTCCTCGTGCAAACCAAGCAGTGACGCAACGGATTAACATAGGCGTTATATAGTGTTATAAACGATAATTGTCCAATGGGTGACGGTTGTAGACAGGTGGATAAGCAGGGATGCGTACGTCGATTGCCAAAGATATGTAAGATAATACAGCGTTGCTACAATTTGCAAATGCCCAGCTACGCCATCGATCGTAGTATTAAATCAGATAGGAACGACCAACCTCAGTCACGCTCACACTCGCGGACACGACCCCAAGGGGTCATCGAGGCCTCATGTTTGAGTAGAGAGGGTTAGGCGGGTCACATGCGATATTTTCGCTTAAGAGCTGCCCACGAGAGGGCTGCTGTTCGATGGAACGTGACGAACTGATTCATATCTTGTTCGGGGACGCGATTGATGTCGAGTCGATTCCAGTATCGGCAGAGGGTATAAACGATATCGTTTGCGTCGCGTTCTGCGCCGCGGCTGTGTAAATTGATTAGTCAAGCATGTGGGCGCCAGTGGAAGGGACTTGCATGGACCAAGTTTTGAGTTTATCTCGGACAAACTCTGAGAGGGTCAAAAAGGGTATGCCTTTTATGTTCATGGTTGTAGAGGTGTCAAGCCGTCGAGGACCATGCTCGCCAGCAGGCAAAATCTCGATCTGAGATAGATGAGCACGGTGCAGGCGCCACGAGAGGCAGGAGCTCACTTCGATTGCGGGTATGAGACGACGATAGGTGGCATGCAAGCTGTGCAGATGGCTGTTACACGGGGTGAGGACCATGTCAAGAGCAAGGGCCTCTACCGGTTGCTCCATGGGGAATGTGTCGTCGTGAAATATTCGCTGCCCGCTACTGCTTGGCGGACGCGGCGGAACGGGTGGGTGGAACCACCCTCGACGATGCAAAAGATTTCCTGTGGAGAGGGCTGAGGAGGGTGACGCGCAAGAGAAGAGGGGACGGACGTCGCAACGGGGGCTGTCGGACATGACAGCGGTGAGTATGCTACCGTGAAAAGCATGGGGGATGGCATGGACGGTGAGGAGCTGAGAGAGGGCCATGGCGGCCTCGAGGAGTCTTCGGGTGTCTGAGGACATTGGTGGAGAGGGGGGATGGGGTGTAACGCGGGATGTTAGCGTCAGGGCATGGTAAAATAGCGCGTTCTTGATGAGAAGAGAGCGTAGGGGGATGTAATTAGTTCCGTGAGGGATGAGCGGAAGCAATGTGATCGAGGTCGGATTTGGCCGAACAGAAAACGACAGTGATCACACATTTCATTTCCATTTTAGGACTGGGGTAACCCCCAGTGTTTTAATATTTCAAATCGGGCAAATTTACACCCCTCTCGCGGTCAAATTATTTTTCGTCCTTTTCTTCTTACCGCGACGTTTCGGGGCTGATTTTGTGCATGCAGACGTCCATCCGCAATGTAATGTCCACCCCCCGCCTCAGACTCGCCCGCAGACTCGCCTGGAATGCCTTCCTCAGGCCCGCCCCCACCCACCGTCCCTCGCAGACCCCGAGCGAGGAGGACGCCAAGGCAGCCATCCTCGAAAAGGTCATGAAGAGCAGGCTTCCCTCTGATCTCATGCTTCGCTGTATGTCACCCACTCTCTTCCGTGCACTCACTCGCCAACGTCCCCTCGCAACACCCGCCCAGGCACCATCATAGACGAACAAGGTCTCTATTCTCTCTCATATGCCACTTCCCGTTCGCTCTTCCTCACCACGTAATCGCTTCGCCCCAGGTGCGGTCAAGAGCATATCCGGACAGTTCAAGAGATCAGATTTATGCAACGAACACCGTCTGAACGTAAGTCTGTCATGACACCATTCAGTTGAGGACGTCATACACCATCCCCGCTGACGTTCATTATGAAGCCTCGTGACCTGCGCAAAATAGACTCCCGTATACCAAACTTGGTCCCCACTATCCTCATCCGTAAAGAGGCTATCTTGGTCGGTTTCACCCAGCTTCTCAGCTAGCCGAACGCTTGCTCAACTTCCCCAGATCAACATATTACATATCAGAGCGCTCGTCAAGGCCGACACCGTCATGCTCTTCGATACTTACGGATCGAATGACTCCAGGCTCCACTCCGTATTCTTATACCACCTCGAGGTACGGCATCGGTGCGGCGATTGACCTCTTCACCTGCTTCACTTCTCGACAGCATAATCTCAAGGCCCGTGGTAGCGGTGCTCCTTACGAATTCAGGTATGCTAATAGCCTCCTATCTTTCAACCTTGCCCAATCCGCTTTAATATTCATCAGGGCAATAGAGTCGATTCTTCTCTCCGTTCTCAGTGCGCTCGAGGCTGAAATGGTCTTCATCCGCAATCTCGTCGGAGGACTCCTGGCTGAGCTTGAAGATGATATTAACCACGATAAATTCAAACGCCTCCTTCATTATTCGAGACGTCTCGCTGCCTTCAAAAATCGCGCAACGTTGGTATGACACTTTGTTCATATTTTAATATCTAGCTTGATGGTCATCTACAGGTCCAGGAAGCCCTGGAAGACATTTTGGAACAGGGTTCGTCTTGATCATTTGTTGGTCCCCTCTCCCTGATATCACGCACAGACGAGGACATGAATGCAATGTATCTTACCGATAAGAAGAATGGCTCTCCTCGTGACATGCACGAGCATGACGAACTAGAGGTCTTGCTAGAATTCTTTTCTAAACAGGTCGAGGAAATAGTAAACGAGGCTGAGAATATCGAAGTGTGTTAAACTGGCAAGGATATGTCGGAGTTTCAACTGATCAACACCACAAAGGCAAATGTTCAATCCACTCAGGAAATCGTCGAACTCATTTTAGACTCAAATCGTAACGCACTCCTTGCTTTGGACCTTAAAGTTTGTTCATTCTCTTCACAAAAAGAAAGAATTCGACCTACTTCATACAACAGGTTTCCATTGGAACCATGGGCCTAGGATCTGGTGCCCTGGTTGCTGGACTATTTGGAATGAATGTATGTGAATGCGATATACCGCTAACCCTTTCTGTTTCGGGCTAATCGGCTCTATATCAAATTCATAAAGTTACAAAGCCACATGGAGGATATGCCTTATGCCTTCGCCGCGATGTCTGTTGCCTCGTCCGCTATCGCAGTACTGGTCGCCTGGGCTGGCCTCTGGAGGTGATGATGCTGTTCATCTGCAACATCCGTGTCACCTTTCTCATGTCCATTGTACTGCACAGGCTCGCCAAGATACGCAAAGTCGGCTTGACGAACCCACATACCAACAAACATGGTATCGCTGATTCCAAGCCGAGCGCGCCATGGATACCCTTACCTTTGCGCCGCCGAAATCCCGATGGATGGTCGTGAGAATGAGTCGCGATTTGGTCTCTTTCATTATCGCATTTTGCCGTGTCATTGTCTCTTGGCCTCACCTCTTGATTGTTGCCTACCTTGGGGCTAGGATCAGTGGGAACCGCATGTGATTTATCTCGGTTTGCCGATCGTTCATCATATCTCCGCGCACGTACACTATAGATAGACCAACGTATCATTATGTCCAGATCGTCTTCTGTGTCATTTCAAAGGTGCAAAAGGAAGGAATAGAAGGGCGGCGATCGGATCATGTTGTTACCCATCGCCTGAGGAGAGAACGCGCGAGCAAAAAGAAATGATCGGATAGTCGGACATCTCCGTCACTTCTGTGATTGGATCTAAACGGCGCATCCGAGTGTCGATTTTTTTTTCCCGTCATGTAATGTGTATATCCGAGAGGAAAGTGTTGGGATGCTATCGTCGTTATTCGCTACTAGTAATCACCATCGCCGTTTAACCCGTGAAACCTGAAAAACAAGAAGGCCAATTGAATAGCTCAATATTATTACAGCCCAACGACCGTGAATACATGTGAATATGAATCATGACATGTCTATAATCGCCACCATACAGGTATCATACCATTCCGGTTTCAATTTCTCAATCTCCGTTCGTATGTGTCGGACCTCTCCGAGTCCCCCTTCTTCCCCGGGACCAGTGGCAGAAACACTTCTGCTGATCATGATCGTATCGTATACGATTGTGAATTGGGGCGACGAAGTGTTGCCTGGTACCTTAGGTGTGAAACCATGATAAACCATTTGGCGGAGCCGGCGATTTTCGGCATATAGGTGGACTTTTGAATGTTAATCTCCGACTGAAAGTACCCAATCTGGCAAGTGCTGTGGTTCGCATTGCAACAGACGCATATGGCCTTGGTCAAGAAAAAGGGGGGGAGGGAGAAAGCAAGAAGGTGTGGTTGGCGGATTTGAGCTGCGTTCAGCGAAATCGTAAGACGACGACGCGGAGCTCGAAGCTCGAGACTTTCGTGTGTCAGACGTGCGGCACCTGTTCCATGCCCGTTGCAGTCTGCTTCTAGCGGTCCTTGAAAACCTAGTCTGAGTTTGACCTTGCTACTACGGTAGCCGTTCCAGTACTAGTACAGTATCTCATAATGCATAATGTTGGCAACCTTCTCTCGGTATGCATTATGGGATACTGTAACCGTACTACAAAAGTGTAGCTTTAATTATTTAATTAAATTAATTACCTTGGTTGACAAGATTCCTCTCACCCTCAGAATCGTGGGAACAACTCACAAAACGGAAACTCATTCCTTTTTTGTGACTCCCTCTCTTGTAACGCCAACTCGTCGGTAATTGCCGTCGCGACACACTGACCTCTACAGTGCGCAGTCATTCAACAACTACGAACACCGTCAAGCAAGGTTTTCGACGACGGCAGTCGGCATTCCCAAGTATATGAGTGGACCCAAAATAAGTTTCCCGGTTTAAACTCCGAGCCCCTTCTTCTGATTTTTTGGGGGCGGTGAACAAAACAACGATGAATCGATGACGTCGCAGTGTTCCGTATGTTCGAATTCACGCAATTCGAAAATCGTAGCTATGTTGGGGACCCGGAAATGAGAGATACGGTTGCAAGAACCAGTCGGATAGTGAGAAGCTCAAGGCTCTTGTTTCCATCTTTCCTTCCATCTTTCTATCTTTCACTTTTTTGGGGGGGAGGGTGGAAACGCCGAACAGCATCCGATGGATGTGGGTGTCCAAGTCCGAGTTCGTGATCTGTTTTCCGTGGTTATTGCACCCGATGTTTCCCTGTCATTCTACCATTATGCCACCGGGGAAAGGAAGGGGTCGGGGGGGAAGGCATCAGAACCAAATACAATCATCTCTTCATGGATTGTGTGGAATTTGAAAACGAGATTGCGAGGATGCGTGTAAACTGTGAGCGTTAGATAGCACTGAGCGGTTTCGGGCCTGTGGGAGGCGGAAGCGTTTCGATAACAAACATAGAAAGCTTGCGCCCATCATGTGGCGCAAACCTGACATGGAAGATTGCACATACCGGTACGAACGACGATCATACGATTACAGAAACAAATTGGGTATGGAGGATGATATATAATAAGTGTACTTGAACAGAGATGCGACGACCACGCGAGGGGCGTGCATCATGTACAGTACGAGTACAATATCTGACCGAGAGACAAAGAGTCTAGCGCATCCATAATACCATGAAAACGGAGTGCCTTATCGTGACGAACGACACGAGACGTGCAACGAAAGGGATTTTTTAGAAAGACACGGAGTAAGGGAGGAAGGGGAGAGGTTGATAAGCTACATCAAGGTGGATATATAGATGTCCACGTCCATGCATGTCCAGCATCAGAGGATCAACACGTGGCAGGATGCGTGCTATCGTGCTGTAGTGTTGGTGCTTGTGAATATGTGTAGATCGCAGACGGCGGCAGAGCGCCTTGGGGAGGGACACCCTTGCCTTGCTGAGCTTCTTGATCTACAAGCACGTCATGACATGCCGTGAACTGGGAATATTTAGTTGCCCCATACATTAAACGACCAATCACACGTCCCTTCCATATTAGGTAAAAGGCGTATCAAACGGAATAGAAACGAAACACGACAGCAAGAGGATCAGAATCAGAAAAATAAACAAGACCCATACCAGACTCACGAGGGGGCACAGCCCGCGAATCTCAATCTCGTTGTGGTGGGGGCATATCTGGGATCAGATAGTGCACAGGACGTCCGTCCCCGAAGCTCGCATTGTGTACCAAGTCCGTTGGCGTCCCGAACGCACCCGCACCTATTCCTGTTCCGTGTGATTGTGAAGACTCGGCGCCCGCCGTAAACGTAGACACCGAATCTGTGTTCGTGTCTTCGAGCAATGTCGAGGGATCGTACTGTGGGACAGGTTTTCGAGATGCACGTCGTGCGGTCACGGAGACAGCGCCAGTTGATATAGAGCGATTGACGGGAGTGGCCGTCACGGGCGAAAGGGGGTACTCTTCTTTGGATTGAGTGTGCGTGGGGGAATGACGAAGGCGGGAAAGGGCTGGGGAGGGTAGGGTGGGCATTGAGAGACGCTCGCTGCGGCGTCGAATGGAGGTTTCCATTGAGGATCGGATTCGCTGCGTTTGTTGCTCGATGCTTTGATTGGATGTGTGTAGAGAGGCAGAACGGGATCGGGAACTTTCGGTGGTGACCGGAGTGGGAATTTGGACAGAATAGTACACCGAGGTACGACGGTCGTAATGAACGGGTGTACTCAGCGCGTCGAAGGGGCTCATGCCGCAAGAAGAAGCAGGGGAGGCAAGCTTTTCCTCGCCCATGATGGCGGCGTCCTCGTCAGAACCACCAGGGGTGGTCGTCGCAGACACTTTCCCACCCGCAACGTCTTCAAGGACTCGTCCCGTCGACTCTGAACGGGCATGGAAATTGTCGTTGGTAAGTTGGGTTCCACTCTCTCCCGGTTGAACGCTCGAGTCGGTGGACTTAAGCGATCCCCAGTTTCGGTTCCAGGTTCTACGACCCCTAACGAACGGTATTTTTC
This sequence comes from Neoboletus brunneissimus, assembly GCA_003316195.1. Lineage (NCBI taxonomy): Eukaryota > Fungi > Basidiomycota > Agaricomycetes > Boletales > Boletaceae > Neoboletus > Neoboletus brunneissimus. The sequence goes on along the minus strand of QFEL01001412.1, from coordinate 14,278 downwards.
GTCTCCGTGACCACCAACACACCCCTGCGATGATAGCCAGGGAAACAGCGACAACGGCGCCGACGACAGCCCCCACAATGCCTGCCACATTTGTTTTTGAGGCCGTAGAAGATAGAGAGGTACTGACGCCAGGGGATGACGTGGATGAAGTCCCTGTTAAACAGGTGACATCCGTTCCGTTCACAATGAAGAACGGCACAGAATTGTTGCCGACACTCGGCTGGGCGAGTGCGAGACCCTGTATCTCGTACCAACCCTGTGTGAGGTTGACAGAGGGCCACGTCCAAGACGACGCAGAGGTGTTGGTATCCACTAGTTGCTGCTGAATTGTACTGTTGATCGTGCTCTGCCTTGTCTTGAAGCGAGACAACGCATAATACTGATCTACGCCGATGTTGGAAACCGACAGCAACAATTCAGCCTCGTTTCCACTGTAATTCCATGAAATTAACCCCGAGGTGCACGTTGTCATGTTATGAACGGTAAAGTTGAGAATGCCTGGAGAAGACGAAGGTTGAGGCGTGGCTGAGGAAGTTCCGGACGCTGAACGTGAAGATGAGGTCGCCGATGCCGAGGACGAGTGCGATGGGGTGTCTGATGGTTGCAATAGGGTGTTTGACGACGTGGCCAAGGGTCATGGTGAGATGATGGAAGACGACGACAAAGAATACTTACTGCTTGACGTCGTAGACATTGTTGTTGTTTTGGACGTCGCCGTCGCCGGCGACGAGGACGTCTCCAGAGAAAGTGGGGCGGGACTCATGGAAAGAGGTTGGGCTGCAGTGGAGACGGGTCCCTGACGTGCCTCGTGTACACGAGGAGGCTCTGTGGCTGCGACCAATGCAGCGAAGAGAAGGAAGGCACGAAACTGCCTAACCGAGACTCGCTGTAACGTCATGTCGTCCCTGATGACAACGTACCTCAGCGTTTCATGCAGAAAAACAGACATAAAATAAAATAAAAGCGAGGGACAACTTGCCAAGAGCGCTGCTTGTTCGACAGGTCGGGTAGCTTGTACAGTTGTACTTCAGCACCTGTAAGCCGAGAGCTGAGAGAGACACTAGTTGACGGGAAGAGGCTACAAGGAGGAGTCTCCGTCCGGACGAAGGACGGAATGGCAGGGCGGTGCTAGGGAGGAAACTCACACCAGTGACACTGGTCGTCCAGGGACGGTCTACTGAATTAGCTTTAAAACAATAGCCAGTTATTACGAGTCCGTTGCCCACGTGCATAACGACGGTGGTGACCGCGATCACCTGTTCCAATTACGTACACACATCGAGCCTATCACTGATAATCAGTCCAACGAGCATAACGGACACGATTGCTACTGCCAAGTGAACCTGCTTGCGTAGCTGGATGAGGTGGCAGATAATCCTCGCGAACCTGATCCACGCCCCGCTCTCTTCTTTACCAAAGTCTCTTTATGCCAACTCAAGAATGACGCCATGGTCCGCATAAGCACCCCAATTAGTGCCTGGTTCAATGGTCTAGTGGTTATGATTTCTGTCTTACACACAGAAGGTCCTGAGTTCGACCCTCAGTTGAACCATGACTTTTTAATCTTCGATTTGGCTTCGCCAGCACGCCTTATGTAAATCCATGTTGGATCGACCTGATATCTAACTGTTTCTTGATGGTCCTAACTACTTGATTCTATTATTCATTTCTCGTCTCCCTTCCCAAAGACATGCCGAGGTGCCGTCCGTCTGTTTTTTTTTTTCGGGCCAAAATTTAACAGAAAAATCTATCTTTCCATCCATTTACGCCAGATATAGATTCCACGTTCACTCGGAAGCCTGCTCCGAGACACATGATGTAACACGAACCCTCATTATTCCCCCATCCCCGCTCCCCCGTCTCTCACGGAGAAACACAAAAAAGAACATCTGGCAACTATACGGACATATGATTTCGTTCCTGACGCTCTAAGAGCTCATCCGTGGGATATTTATTGTAGCTGTCCGCCAGACTTTTCATGTCAGAAACAAAGCCTTCTCTTTTCTGTTTTACCGGGCTGTTGCCGTGTGCATACGACTGCACACACCTTGTAGGTGTATTTAAATAAAATAAAAATTCAATTCGCCACCTTGACTTCGAACCCAGCCGTACTTTACCCATATAGGATCCCCTGTTGTGAGGGGGTCAGGTCACTACGATCGGTCCCTGCTGACAGTTTCAGGGGAAGGAGACCTGAACTGGAAAGCGATTCAGAGTTGAAGCTCCGGCGACTGGTGACCGTACACCGTACACAGCCTTGTCAAGCGTCACGACTCTACCCAATAATTCGTCCGGGACTCCCCTATACGCGGTGAAGAAAACTGAGGAAAAGGAGGGAAGGGGGGGTTAACTAAGAAGCCCCAGATCTCTCGAACGCGAAACTCTTGCGTTTTGATATTTCAAATTGCAGTACTCGTCATCCTCGTCCGAGATCGCCTGTTCCGTTCGAGTTTCCCTTTAGCAGCCATGGACCAAAAAGATATGAGAGGTCATGTGGGGCGTGATCCATGGTCCATCCGTGGTTCGTATCAATTCGTACCTCGCCCAAGATCAGTGCAGACACGCGGTGAGACTGACGGGTTGGAATATGGATTCGGACAGATATCAGATTATCCCCCCACCCTCCTTAATTAAGTCCAGCGAGTGTCGTGTGCTCGTCGTGTAGAGCGGTGCCTGTTGTGAATAAGCCCCGCATGTTACTCATGATCGCGTAAGGCATCGTTTGAAGGATGCGGCGGCTCTCCTCCCAACCTAAGATCCGCTACACGTTCTCCTCGGAACCATCTCGCGATCCTCTCGTCTCGGCAGTTTCCAGGGTGCCGTAGACGGAATCTCAGCCCCGAACGCTGATCCTCTCAATTGAATTGTCAAACATATCGGAGAATTCTAGAAGGGGATCTATAGCATATCCGTCATGCACATATCCATATAGTCGCCATATTTCTGTTGTTGCCATGCCACGAGACATCTCGCCACCTCTGCTGTCGGTAGACAACATCATACACACTCGTCAAAGCCGCCTTCGTACGCTACAAACGGATATTCTCTACCTCGTTTCCAAGAGCCAGAAGTTGAGCCCAAAAGTCGAAACGGGGATAAAAAGGAAGGATTTGCGATCTGTTTATAGCTACCAATCGGTCGTGCTCAACACCGGACTCGGACTATCTCGAGACAAGCATTGCTTTAGAGACTGTAGATAGTGTAGGGATATCATCATGAGATGCACGAATGACATTAAATCAAAGCAGGAAGGCGCGTGTACATCCTCGAGCATCAAGTCTGCGCAGGATTGCGAGCGTCCAAGAAAGACAGCACGAGGAAAAAAGAAAAGGAGATGGTTGGTCATTACGAGTCGTGAGCGGCGCCTTCGTCAATCCAAGATGCTCTATGCTGTGTCCGAAGCGCACTCTCGGAGCTCCTCTTCTACAGCTCTGCGGCCATGCACTGTGAGAACGGGTATGCCGGTGTCGATGTCCCTCTCAAAGTATGTGGGTATAAACCTGAAAATAATAACATGTCAAGCTCGTGGTCCGACATCTAGTCCTAGCATTCGTCTACTTACTCCTCGCCCTTTCGTTTCCGCTCGCTCGCCTCGTCACGCTGTTTCTGCTCGAGCGCGAGCTTGTGCTTGGTCGCGTCCCCATACTCCTTGTTGAGGAGCTTGGTGGTGACATTCTCCCAGAGCTTTCGACTTTCTTTAGGAAGCTGCTTCTCGAGAGGACGCACGACCTTGGGAATGATTTGTAATTTTTCGAGGTCTATCAACGTGTGGTGCTCCGCTGTCGACAACACAGACACGGTGGAACCTGAAGGATTGTGTCGCCACCGGATGTGGTTTCGCCAACAACCATCGAAGAAGGCGACAATGCGAGATTGGGGGACGTGCTTAACCTTTGTCCACTCCTCGTGCTCCGTCGCGTCTTCGTCGTACGTGTGGATAATACCTTCGACGAGGAAATGGGCCCGCCCAAGCCATGACTGATTTCCCAGCCATGACTAAATTAGAAACATATCCCCCGGTCAAGTGATCAACCCACCTCCTCCTTGTATTCTATCACTGCACGGTAGCTTTCTTTACCCTTCCCGCCAGTACATGTGATAATCGTCGAATCTGCGACCGTAATGTAGAAGCTCCCCCTCAGAATCCCGTTGACGCTCGCAATGGGGTGCGTTATATGATATTGCTCGCCTTCTCCTGGACCCCCATTGATGTCGACGTAAATCCCCTTGTTGAACGATCCTGGTATGACGCGCAGTGCTGTACCAGAGATCTTCGCAGATATCTGGTCAATCCCCCGCATCTCGATAGAGCGAGCGGGACAAGCGGCGTAATAGGCGGATACAGGTGGATGGTGCGAGACTTGTTCGGTAATATACACCACGCGGAGAAGATCAGTATCCGATCCACCTGCGCCGAGGGAGAGACTAGACATGCGCCCAGCAAGATCAGCATCGGGGACCTGCTGAGGCGAAGTAGGGGCAGTCGAGGGGCTAGCTTTGTTCTTGGAAAGGAGACTGAGACCACTTCGAGTGCTCTTGGAACTACGTCCACTCCGTCCACTCTTGATACTCAAGTTCTCTGATGGTAATGCAATGGTCGATGTCTGCGGGGAGGGTGATGTTTGTGTTGTATGTGTTCCGAATACCGGGGGTTGCCTTGGATCAGAGGAGTAACGTAAAGGGGGAACGTCCCAATGTGTACGGAAGTGCTCTCCGAGGACCGAGTTGTATGGTTTACACACTTTACCATGCTGCATGTGCGAGTATCAAAGCTTGCATATGTGTGATTGGATGACAGGTAGTCACTTACAATGAACTTGAGGTCCTTGGTAAACGTAAACCGCACCGCAGCAAGCATGCGCTCGAAGGCATCATCCGAATCGTTGATGCTACGGCGAGAGTCACGAAGCCGAATAGCACATAGCACCGAAGAACGACGTACGCCGCAAATAGATCAGGTCGATCGAGATAATGCCAATACTCCAGGTTTGGCAACGGCTCGAGCAAAGAAGCTGGCAGCGACAAGCGCCTAAGTGCAACAGCGGTGAGTGGCTCAGTGGCTGAGCCAGGAATGGTTGCGCAACACCCACATCGCAGCGATATCTTTCACACCGAGACACTTTTTGACGAGCTGTACAATCATCTTGAGCTTTCCGCCTTCCCCAGCATCAGCAGACTCTTCTGGGACGGAAATGGGAGGGCCTGGTGCGTCCTCGTCAAGGACAAGAGTAGGGTCAACTGTCGGGGTGAGATCGTCCCTGCTATCAGCCATGTCGTCCTTGCCGTCTAAACTAAAGTGCAAGGTAAAGGGTAAAGGCGAATGAAGGGGAAGAAAAAGTTTCCTGGCGAGCGAGGTTCCCAAAAGGTGGTGGAGAGGACGCGAGGCTGGCCGCACGTGCGCTGAGCAGACGCTCAATGTATTTACAAAACAGGTAATTAACCGGAGCAAGTGCAGTTGAACGTCGACCGGGTTTTTCTGTCAAAAGTGGCGGACGCTAATGCCAATTGTTGTTCGGCCCATCGACCAAACGCCGAAAGATGTGCTGCACCCTAATATGACCCAGATACCCTCTGGCATGTGCATTAATTATTGACTTGAATAAAATGATTGCGAACAAGGGCGTCGCGTGATCCTTCCAGCCATTTTTCCACACGTTCCGGATCCCCGAGTTCAGAGTCAGTGACACGCGTGACGGTGGTCTCGTGTGTATCTGCTAAGAATCACAGCACGCGCAGAATCATCATCATTCCCAATCCTGCCGCCGAATCTTAGAGCGAGATGATCTCGGTGCCTTGAAGGTGGACAGCTGGCGAGCAAACGTTTTTGAGAACATGTTACTGTATTCCAATGTTAAATTACGCAATCAATAACTTGAACATCACGTGACTTATAAGGATAGGTAAATTGTGCTTGCCACTGCTTTGTGTTGGTTCCAGGATACGGTTCGGAGGAGCGCGATATATTCACAATAAATCTTGTATCCTCCTACACAGTGGTGTTGAGGAAAATTTTAACAAAGACCTATGTACAGTCAACTCTCTCATAACCCATACCCCTCCCAACAGCCCTGGCAGCAAAACTACCAACTTGAGGGGATATGTCTTATAGGGAACATAAATTACTGAGAGGTCATACTACAATACCTCTCGCTATGTTCAATGGAAATTTTCAGTGGTTCGTGTGTCGAAAGTCTCCCGAGGGGTACGGGTTATTGTCGACTGTATGCCAGTATCTGTATGGGTACCGTTGCACAGCACTACGAAAAATATCCAAATTTGTGTCAGTCTCGTGGCAACGCACGTGAGGCGAGTGAGCGGGGTTGAGCAAGCGGCTGTGAGGAAGCTGCGACCTGCTTCAGACGTCCTCCTCGGCTCTGTCCTCGCTCGTCAGTCTCATCGGTATCGATGGTAGACGATAAATACATTGGACTGGCCCTAGCTGTCTCTAGCTCGATTGCCATCGGAACGAGTTTCATTATTACCAAGAAGGCGAGCCGCCAACCGGTTCCACAGTGTCGCGTTGTACAAGCTGATACATGCGTGTCCTAGGGTCTAACAGACGCCGGTGCACGAAACTCTTCCTATGCTTCCGCCTCCGATGACTATGCCTACCTTCGGAATCCGACGTGGTGGGCCGGGATATCCACCTGTGGGTCCACCCTTCTTGTCCTTCTAATCAGACTTACATGGCTTACATGGTCCGTTTCCATACTTGTGAGCAGTGATATTAGGCGAAAGTGAGTTTCCAGTCGAGATATAGTCATTCAGTACTCAAGTCAACATCTAGTCGCAAATTTTGCTGCCTATACGTTTGCGCCACCAATTTTAGTAACGCCGTTGGGCGCATTAAGTGTCCTCATTGGGTTGGTTCCCTCGATTTACCAGCGCAGTCGAACTTGACACCATACAGTGCAGTGCTCGCATCATTCTTGTTGAATGAAGAACTAGGTCACCTCGGTCGAACGGGATGCGCGCTATGCTTAATCGGGTCCCTCATCATCGTCCTGCATGCACCACCAGACAAGGAGATCCAAACAGTCGATGAAATCCTTCACTATGCCGTACAGCCAGGTAAGTCGACTTTGAGGTCTTTGACAGACTGCTTATTTGGCGTAGGCTTTATGTTATACTGCCTTACCGTCTTCATCTTCTCGTTTATCATGATTTTCAATGTTGTACCTCGCTACGGCCGCTCAACCCCCCTGGTGTACATCTCAATCTGTTCTCTGGTCGGTTCCGTCTCCGTCATGGCAATCAAAGGATTCGGCGTCGCTGTCAAACTCACATTGGGCGGAAATAACCAATTTACACATCCAAGTACATACGTGTTCGGCATAGTTGTGATCAGCTGCATACTGGTGCAGATGAACTATTTCAACAAGGCTCTCGACACGTTCTCCACTAATGTGTACGTCCACTCACTCGTACTCCCTTGATAACGCCTCACTCGCAGTCCTGCAGCGTCAACCCCATGTACTACGTGGGCTTCTCTACGGCAACGATCGTGGCATCTCTCATTTTATTCCAAGGATTCAACACCACCGGTGGTACCGATACGATGACGTTGCTTGCTGGGTTCATCGTTACCTTCCTCGGCGTTCATCTACTCAATCTCTCACGGAAAGCTGATCCTCCAAAAGCGAATGGCCACTCGGCGCTCGAAAGCGGGCTGATGAACCCACGCATGAGCCTCCAGGGCCGTCCGTCGCTCGATACCTGGGGAGGTATATCCGAACTACGATCCGATGGCGTACTCCAGTCCGCAAGCCACGGTCGCCGGAGTTCGCTATACCGCACACAAAGCGACACGTTGTTCAACACGTTCGAGGACGAAGATGGTGTTGTCAGCATGCCGTTATCGCAACTGCGGGAGAGCGAAGAGGACGTGGGTGGCACGGAAGATGACAGCGATGTGGATGAACGGACGCGATTGCATTCCGAACATCGTGTACGACCCAGCGTGTCTAGAAGTCATAGCAATTCTCCAGCGGCGCTGCAGGGCAGTGCAAGAGCGTCACCTCGGGTGTCTTGACACAAGTAAAAAAGAAATGATGGGGTGTTGATTGCTACGCGTATATACCATCCCAGACGGACTACAACTACTATAGATTTACATCTATACCTCTTTTTTTTTTTTGAAGCGTGCTCGTTTTCTCGAGTCCATGTTCTTCGGCTTACCGTCCAAAATATTTTTAGGCGTCCCGAAGAAGCGGCTAAGCTATGGAGCGACATCCCCAAACGGGGTTCGCAAGCTAACATGAGCAAAGGGCGTGCACTTGGTAAGGAGGAATGCCCATGTGCGCATACAAATCGTGATCTGAGCAGCTGGTGTGTTTTTCCCTGTGCTTTGGCGTGAGTTCCACCGCTGGATCGAGAGCTAGAATGAAGCCCTGACCATCCTTATCTAGGAGCGCATTCTTCAGAGTGACACCAGGGCTTGGAGCACGTCATAGATCGTGGTGTCCAGACAGCTTGAGGGATGAGACCTTTGAAATGACGGACCATGCTTGGAGCTGGATGAATCTGCGACAAGCGGCCCGCGAGGTGCGGATCACGATACTATTGTCCCTCTGGGTATCACCCCAGCAACGAAATCTGCTTATGCTGTACATCATCTCCATGTCGAGGATGATGGTGATGATGTTCTCGTAAGGTCACTGGCGACGATTCCGGAGGGTGTCCTTCCCAAGGGCCAAGATGACCTTAGGACAAGCATCCCAATATACTTCTCTGATTCATATGCACTTGCATACGGATGTGCAGAGAAGGTAGCAGTCCTACTGACGTTCCCAGAGAGGACTGTTTACGATGCCAAGACCAGACCGAAACTCACTCGGAACGACAGATGTGGTGGCAAGTTTGTCTCGGACAAGGTTTGGCGTGTGGATCATGACCCCATTCAATTGTGAAACCAACATTTATCATGCTGGCTGCGTTTGTCTCGGTTTTTGAGGCCCGTCGCCACGCCAAGGCATAATGGCGCAGCCGCAACCTCTTTGAGGGTAAAGGTTTTTCCTTGATGACTCTCTGCCAAGAGACGGCCGCGAGCCAAAGGCACGACTGGTCGAGGCTTTACCAAAGATAGTAGAGGGGAAATAAACCGCCTCTCGACAACCTCGGGAGCAAGTGGATTCTGTAGATTGAAGACACGTGCGACCAGGATAAGGCGGGGAATACTTGATGCGATGAGATATAGTTTCTTTCACGACCCTGGTTTCGAACGTGCGTGGTGTGTCCCTATAGCCCGGCTTGTTCTCCAACCGTCCTATAATTCGATGACCAGAGAGCCACCGGAGATGCCCCACAGGTTTACGTGCAGGAAAGAGATCACCCAACGAAAACCCTGGTGTTATGCTTGCGATCCGCTCCAACTCTTGACGCCCGAGATCCGGTGCATGCTTCACGTGCTGATTATCATCTGATGGTGTGGTGTATTTCGGACGTCCGAGGATTCTTCCACCATCATGCGGACGACCGCAGGCGCCAAGAGTTCAGAGACTACGCTGAGAGTCACCATCGCGTCTTCCGAGATCTGAGAGATAAACGGGTCCGGTATGGTATGGGCGCACGTCCCATCATTCCCAAGATGACTAGCCATTCTCGGCCGTTGTCTAGGACGGAATGAACCCGTACTCAACCGTACTGTGTGACTTCACGTTCCAACAGGGAGAGCTACGACATACCAGGTGCTGGTACGTACTAGGTTCCTCGTGTAAGTGCCCGATTACACGGGGCCAACTTGTTGAATGGGGTTATAAATCGTGTAGGGGTGACTAGCACTATTTGTCACCCCATGCTGCACTCGCAGATCGACGGACAAGACGCGGGAAAAAGGTTCATGAAGACCCATCAGGTTCATGCACGACGCCACCAATGATATCACCTTTCCAACTATGCTTGGAGGTAAGGAAATCGGAAATGTGTGTGCCTATTACGATCAGCGTGATGGGAGTGGCTGGGATGGGATGAGATTAGTCGAGCTGTCAGGACAGGAAGAGGCGAGGTGGTGCAGCGCAATGGGATGTTAGTAACCAAAATCACGCGCGACTGTCGCACTTGGAAATAAATGTCCAATGGTGTTCGTGTCTGCAAGGGTCTCGTCACTGCGAAAAGCGATGGTTAGCACTGATCTGGTCATAATACTTGCTTGCGCCGTGATGGCAATGATTCTCCTATAGTCTTACATAGAAGGAGCTTGCGCCGATATCGATCAATCTTTACTTGTCGCTGTCACCACCTTTCCGTTCGTTTCCTATATGAAAGATATCATTAAAGAAATTCTGGTTAACGGTCCTGTATGGGTGACAGGATCTTTTCTTCTTAACATTGGAAAGAAGAAAGATGGAGCCATGTCTCACCAGATCGGCATGTCTCTGATCGTTTTATCACCGCCGCTACCTGTAATCTCATTTCCAGATACTGACCCATTTTTTTGCAGCTACACCGCAAAACGCCAGGCCGTTTTTGAAACGGTGTGCGCAGCTCGGGGTGTTTGTTTATCCATTACACGAGGACAAATATGTGAAAATGTCGGAAGCAAAATCCTCTGTCAGGAAAACATTGTTTTTCGCGCACGTCTTTGGGCTCCGATTAAGGCTCCGATGTCACCCAACGCCACCTAATGGACGTGGAATCTGGACCGAGATTAGATTCAAGGCTCCGCAGTTGGGACGACATTCGGTGAGGCAAGCCTCTCCTTTTTTCGTTCCTATATTGGATTAGTTCAGGAACTGCGCTGGTTTGGGGTATAGTCAGCCCTTAATACCCTTTCCTTCAAGTTGCTAGCCATCCTCCGATTGCAAGCTCTCTAACGTTACACACAGTCTTTGCAGATAAGCTACATAGCATTGGACTGGGTTTATTGATTACAATTGGTTTTATTACAGTGAGTTGGACGCACCCACTACCTTCATGTTGGAGCACCGTCAAACTTGAAGTAGGGCAATCAAAGCAGGTCGTGCAATTTTACTCCAAAAGAATCCTGGAATTCGAAGAGACGGATGAGCTTTTTGGTCATCATACCAGTCCTAGCATCCCCCTGACACCAAGTGCGATCCTACTTAGTGGGGAGCACATTTCGACTTGCAGGTTTTATCTAACACATGGACTTCAGGGCATACCCGACGGTCCTCCGTCGGGTCGTGTCTTGCATCTGGGTCCTTATGGAAAATTAATCCGCTTGTCGTCAGGGTAGTTCCTTTGTCCACCACAGTAACGCCTAGAAGGTTTTACCGTCCTTTAATGCGGATTTCGAGTTTCCTTCCCTGACGAGACATTTCTCGTCCGCGATAATTCCAACAGTCGAGCCTCATTAATCGTGGGTTCAGACGGCCATCATGAGAGTAAGGCTCGGCGACCCGCCTCATTCATGGCGTCCCATGATTCTTTCTCCGAATCACTCTTTGAATCCTGCACTCTTGGCAATTTCGCACCAAACCACTGGTTGCGACTATCTTGGCGTATCTCGACATGACTGATCCGACAATGGGTTGTACGTGTGATGATCTACGCTCAACATACAAGGGGGCTCACGGATTTTGTGCTGCCTTCTCCAGCCGCTGTACGTCCTCATGGGTTGGTCACGCTTGGTTGATATTGTTGGTCGCGCGGTATCGAATCCTAGGTCGATCCACCCCCTCTCGTTCTCCATGGCTGCACTCTCGGCGTGGAGAAGGCATCCGCCTATATGACAGTGGGCGCCTACCTTTGTGGGACGCGTCAAAATACTTAGTGAGAGCGATTGGGCAAGTCGTGCGATTTTACGCCGAAAGGTATTTGGGATTCGGAGACACGGACGAGTGTTTGGTCGCCTCACTAGTCCAAGCAACCCCTCCGACACCAAATTCAATCCTGTAAAACCTGGAGTTTTTCCAAGTTCCGGCAGTAACTCGATGGGAGAACACACATTAACTTTCGGGTTTCAGTCTAACACACGGGCTCACGGATGGGCTTCAATTTTTGCTTCAGGGAATATCCGACGCTCCATCGGGTCGTATCTTGCATCCAGCCTCCTGAGTATTAACCCACTTCTTGTCAAGGTTGGTCCTTCGTCACACTACAATGGGATCGAGAAGGTTCTGCAGCCCTCTAACGCAGGTTCAGAATTCCCTTCCCTGACAAGACCGTTTCCGACCGTGATCCAACAGTGGAGCCTTCTTCATCGTGGGGCAAGACGGCCGTGAGAGTCGAGACTTGGCAACCTGCACCATGCACAATAGCCCAGCATCCTCTCACCGAACCCATCGATTCTTGGCAAATTCGGGCCAAACTACTGGTTGGGGCGATCTGGATGTATCTCTCCATGGCTGATCTGACCATACTTCAGTGAAACGGCTAGCGTTAGCCGACAGTAGCCGATGGTCAGGACCACTACCCGGTTTACAGAAGCCTAGACAATAACATGCAACTGATCTGGGGTTTTCGACGTCTACAAGGAGTGCTCACGGATTTCGTGTTGTCTTACTCGGACCGTTGTTCGTTCCTTGTGGGTTGGTCCCCCGACCCGTTCTCACTTAACGCTTCCCAGGAGCAACGCCATCGCTATTTGTCCAACCGTACGGTTAAAATCCCCGACCCAGGTCGATCCCCTCCCTCCCCACTTCTTGTTCTCGTTCTTCCCTCACGCCAACAAACTGGGCTCACCATCGTCCGTTATCTTTACAGTGCCACGTTCAAGCGACTAACATCCTATTGTGCAAACGAGCCAGACTGTCCAGTCTCACTCGATTCAGTTCGACCTCCGCGTGAAAGGATGTGTTTATGGCGTCTGATTTACGGCTCATTGGATCGGAACGGACACCAAAATGGCGACGAGGAGCGGCGTCAAACAAAAGAAGAATGAAAGAAACTTACGCGCCCACCTCGGCCAGGCTGGTCTCGAGACTCGCAACGTCTGGGTGTGCCCCACATCATATGTGGCTATGGGCTCACCTTTGAACAGAGGAAAGATGTTCGTTGCGTGAAATGTATCGCCGTTCAAGTTGTCCAGTTCTTCTGTCCAGTATTTGGCTATAACTACATTGCTTGGAAATGCCCGCCCTGCAGCGGCAAAAATTTTGCTTGACGGCTCGAGCGCACGAACTTGAAGTACGAGCACCGGGAATTCCGATACTTTGAATGCAATGGGGCTTGACATATTTCTTGCACTTGTATTTTCAACTGTATTTCTGATCGGCGGGGCCCTCAAATTTGGCAGTTGACAATGTTGATCGATAGCACTAACGTATCACTCGTTGCGACTTGCTAGACAGATGCCTTCAGTAAGTTACCTTTTGTCCGCTGCATTACATGTTATCCCGATTTCTGTCCGCCGCCGATAAACGGGGCAGGTAAAAATGTAGATGTCTTCTCCATATTTAACTAGCAAACCTATATATGCTTACACTCGTCTGCAAGCGTCTTTGAAAAAATAATCCATAAATCAGATGCGGAATACGACCCCCTTTTCTTTCCGTCTCTACGCCCTTTAAAACAACCACGGGCCAACTGTCGAATCACGCACATCAGTCAAAAACATAGAACACCACCACACCAAAGGGTGCCGCACCTTTCCCACGAATGCCTTCCGGTTTGATCTGTAAACAACTCTGATGGATCAAGTTCAATGCCTTGACCGCATCTCGCGCCTGTATGACACACGAGATATTGATCTCGCTCGCGCCTTGACTGATCATCTCGATGTTGACGTTGCCCTGTGCGAGGGTCTGGAACATCCGTCCCGACATGCCCACCAGATTACGCATTTGTTTCCCGACGAGCGAGAGGATCGCCATGTCTGTGTGCATAGAGACCTGTTCGGAAATGGTTCGTTTAAGTCGCGTATGGGGGACAAAAGGAAGAAAATCAGACAAAGGCTCACCGATCCGCTCTTTTGAAGTTCGGAGATCAATCGGCTCATGATCTTCGGCGAGAGATTATCTTCGATCGCCATACTGATGTGCACTTCACTCGTACTTATCAAGTCAACGACGACGCCGAAACGGTCTAGTGTACTAAAGATGCGCGCGAGGAAGCCGTGGGAGACGCTCTTCTTATTTGAATTCACGTTGAGAACGATGATGCGTTCCTTGATGGTGACGGCAGTGGGGAGACGTTTGCTCTGATATATACTTTCAGGGGAAGCAAAGGAGAGAGTCTGTAACATAGTTGCTGCGAACGATATGTCTCGGTCAGACTCGTCGGAAACGTCATCTGGGTCCGGGTGAATAACCGTTCCTCCGCCTTTGGGGTTCTTTACATTCTTTATCCTGATGGGTATTTTCCGCCGAATGGCCTGGAA